>JANTPZ010004722.1:0-12766 GCA_025593235.1 Vachellia pachyceras | reverse complement strand
GGTAACAAATGTTATTAATATAGCTTTTGAAATTGTTAATATATATTTGTTGATGTCAAAATCTAAGGTCCCAAGGGATTTTTGTTATTAATTCATCATTAGTTATCATTAATAATTTAACCAACCGTCAATAACAATCGGATTAGCCGTCATTAACAACATTTAGAACCTAATGGTAATTTTTTTAATCTTATAAAAATCTAATGATAATTTTATCAATATTTAAAACATTTTATTCATTAATTTTTTTTTAGAATTGGTAGTAAATTTGCCGCAAAAATACCCCACAATTCATCGACAAAGCCGCTGAATAATTCTTGTCCATCCAACTATAACAGTGCTTATATTTCTTCTTCTTCTTCTTTGCCATCAAACAATGCTTATATTCTTCAACCCTCCAGCAGCGTTATATTAGAAAAATGTATTTTTTTTATGAATCTGGTCAATGAATTACATTTTCTCTTACATTAATTCGTATATAAAATTTTATGAAAATGTAATTATAAATAATTCATAAAAAATCAGGTACTTATTAGGTTCATAAATATATAATCGTTTATAATAATAATAATAATTTCCAAAATGAATAAGAGCGATGAAAGGGAATAAAGATAAATACTTTACTAGATGGTCGTTTTTTTCTTCCTTCGTCGTTCTCCACGATCAACCTTTATTCTTTAGCCATGTAGGCAGAAGAAAGACATATTGTCTCTTGCTTTATCTTCGTTTCAATAATAATAATAATACTCTTCTAAGAATATAATAACCAAAATTGATTGATTGTTGTTTCGTTGGCCTCTGCCTAACATTTAGGCACATTGTTTACCACGTCCAATGTTTAGTGCATAAAGGGGAAATGCATCAAAAAAAATGTTTAGGAATTTAGCCTAGATCGATTGGATCAGGCCAGAAACGGGCAATACGATCTGATTCCGGGTCAATCCGATTGGCCCGTTAAGATGGGTGGGTCGATCGGGTTATTTATTTTTTCAGACTTTTAAAATTTTTTAACAAATAAAAATGGATTGTTTTTAGAAAATTTCAAATTTAAAAGTTAAAAAAACAAGAAGTCGTTCCCCATACAAGCCCCTTGTAGTATTTGTATTTGCTCATCTTCTTTTTAATTATCTTAAAAAGGATGAATTTTTTTTAGAATTTCAAATTTGAAAGTAAAAAAAAAAAAAAGAAATCCCTACTATATATATAGTTTGATATTTTGTTAGGATAAATATTTTAAAATTGTAAATAATGTTAAATAATAAATAAGTAATAAGCATATAATTAATTTGGTAATTTTACTTTGTCAGTAATGAAATTTTCTACTTACTTTTTGGAATTTTTAGTTTTATATGGTTAGATTGTAGTAATGTATGATGAGATTTATTTTTAAATTTTTTTATTCTTCACCGATCTTACCACTGATTTAACTCCGATATGATCAATTAACATTTAACCAATACCTTGTCTCATTCAGTCATTGATCGAGTTCCAGTACTTTATAAAAAAGAGAGATAGAAATGTGACAAGATAGAAAAGAGTAATTCAAAACACCCATACAACCTTTGTTTGTTGAAGTCAAAATCAGGAGCAGTTCATTTTGTTGGAATTAGCACGTACGTACACGCAGCAGAATTTTAAAATTTTCTAATCCCCGCATGGATCTGTCAAAGGCATTCAGATCGAGAAGATAGAGCCATACATTATGCGTTTTGAATCCGAAGCATTTTTTGCTTTTGGATCTTTTCAGATTTCACAATCTTTTGCGTTCTTGATTCTGATCACGATGAGCCAAAGTTTCTTTAATCGCCTCCCTCTACTAGTATATAGACGAACAATTCCCAACAATTGCAGCGTGCTAATGCCTCTCACGTCTCACTCTCCCTCTAGGGTTTTGGTGGCTCAAAGTCATATTCAAAGTTCTCATGCTTCTCTTGCTCGCAAGTCTTAATATTTATAGAACTCATCGAAAGCTTATAGAATCTACGATTAACATTTAATTAATCTTTAAAATTCTAATACAGATCTGAAAATATATTCAAGATTAATCTTTATTAATCTTGAAATTTGAAATTCAAAAGATATTCAAGATCAATCTTTATTAATCTTGAAATTATAAATTTAAAATTCAAAAGATATTCAACATAAATCTTTATTAATCTTGAAATTCGAAATTTAAAATTCAAAAGATATTCAAAGTTAATCTTTATTAATCTTGAAATTCGAAATGTGAAATTTGAATTTTACAATTCTGATTTGGATTAATCTGATTTGATCAAATTATATCCATATATAATTAATCTAAATAGTGAGTCAATGAATTTAATTTATCTTTATAAATTAAATCTAAACATTAATATCATTTAATTAATTTATCAAATAAATTAAATGCTAACATATAATATTATTGTTATTTCGAATTTATATATATATAATTCAAAAAAAACCCTAGAATTAAAGCTCTTGTTAGGTTGTTCTTGCATGTGACCCTGTAGGCCCATATGAAGTTGGCAGTGGGCTAAACTCAACATTAGCTCACAAGTCGCAAGCGGTCTCTAACAAGACATCATGACTGCCCAAATTATATGAGGATCGTTAACATGGCGCAACCTTTCATGCAATCACGTCACGTCCCTTTTATCATACGATATCTCGATTAAGGATGCGGCATGAATGACGTTATCTTCTTATTCCTGATTATTACTTTATCGATCCCTGAGTAGTCTGACCAAGGAAACTAAAAGTCCTTTTCGTTACAGTATGGCCATATATTTTTTAGACTCACTCATTGAGAGGTTCAGTAATATCTCTCAACTAATGTAAGGGACAAATCCTATCTTGATCCCTCACATTCCTCCACATGAAGACCTCTAAACCCAATTACAGCATTTATCATCACCCGATCAAATGTGACTTTTAACTAGGTTAAAGCTCAGTGACTCTCATGTAGGAATCCATAATGATCTCAGGTCAAAGGGCATGTGACGTGATTACATATGAGACAAACTAATGATTTAATCCATGCAACTTTCTCATAGCCAGTCGGTCCGGCATATTATACTCTTACAAGTGCATATAATTTCGCTCATATCTCCATATCTCATCAAAGTCATACCGATCTTACTTAATCTATGCTCTTGCATAGATAACCAATCGGGGATATCTAAGACAATATTCATAATCCGTCTATGGATGCAATTATCACAATAAATATACGAGACATATGATAATTAAATAAAAAATATATTAAAATAAATAATGTGTGAGGTATAATGACACAATTTCCATCACATTTATCACGATTTATCAAGTACAAGGAAAAGTAAAGTAAGGGAATAGTTAAATTATTTCTGTCATACAAAAATAAGATTACAATAATTCCATAAAATATAAAAAGGTTAAGGCCCAAAACAATATAAAACTCTAATCGCAAACAACCCAAAAGAAAAAAAAACGTTCTAAAGTTTAAAAAAAGAGAGGGAAGGTAGCCACGTTACGATTGTCGGAATGAAACAAAAAAGATATAGTGTATGTTTAGGAATTCATTGAAAAAAAAGAGTTTATAGATTTAAAAAAATTACGGAATTCAAGAAGAATTTATAGATTTTAAAATACTTTTTATGAATTTCAAAAGACTGGGTGTTGAAGAATGGAGGACGATGAAGTGCTTGTACCGTGAAGGAGAGAGTCTTGTGGTTCTATTGAGAGTCCCATGGTCCAACATCATAGATCCCAAACCTTACACTGCAGTTGTAATAATACCTTAACGGCTCTGGCCAAGGAATTCAAGTAACCACTCAAGTGGTTCACTCTTTGGTAGGGTTGGGATCTTCCATCTCTCCATGTCCTACAACGCATTAAGAAAATAATCCCATAACAGTGTGATTATGAACAAACATGCAACGATTAGAATTCTGTCACCACATATTATTACTTTGGCCCAGATAGTTTGAATTTATAAATTAAAAGGTTAAAGGGCATTTCTATTCTTAAACTATTTTTTGCTTGAATCTTTAGTAATTTGTTAATAAAAAAATTGAATGCACCCACCATTTTCTGTAATGAACATCAGCAGATTATGGTACCTACCCTTTAAATATGTCACCATTGTTCCCCCATTCCTTGTGGATCAACATACAAGCAATCAACTGCAGCCCGCATTTAATGGCTCGTTTGAAAGTCATTTTAAGAACAACTTTTACGGATTTCAAGACAAAATTTAGATTTTGGAGAATAGCTTTTATGGATTCCGAAGCAAAAAATAGGTTTTGAAAAGGTGATTGTGTTTAAGAATTTTTAGCTTTTACGAATTCTGAGGTAAAAAGTATATAGTAAAGAGGAAAGAGAAAATTTATTAGGAGAGATTATATGATTTGACAATAAAATAACTTTTT
This sequence comes from Vachellia pachyceras, assembly GCA_025593235.1. Classification (NCBI taxonomy): domain Eukaryota; kingdom Viridiplantae; phylum Streptophyta; class Magnoliopsida; order Fabales; family Fabaceae; genus Vachellia; species Vachellia pachyceras. The sequence goes on along the minus strand of JANTPZ010004722.1, from coordinate 8,375 downwards.
CAAACATAGGTTTCAAACTGAGGTTTTGCATCAAAGATAAATTTTCTGAAAAATGTAAGTATTTGAACGAAACCTAAATTTTTGGGTAAAACCCAAATTTTAAAATCAAGCATATATTTTGAGAAGTGAAACCAAACAAGCTCTAAAGTGTTGAGGAGTAAATCTATGCAAGGTTTTTTTTTATACAAATCTATGTAAGGGTTTGCTAAACATTTTGAAAATGCATAAACACCTGTCAATGACCCAGCTCAACCTAGGCTAGGGCCCATTGATTTCATTGTCAAGAGGAGAATGGAGTTTATAGATTCCAAGACATTTTATGGATTTCGGATTTCAAGATGGTTTTTATGGATTTCGAGATGGTTTTCACAAATTTTGAGATGGTTTTTATCTTGGCAAGTGTGCCCATTGGGGAAAATGACTTCCCAAACAGGCACAATAACAGCCATCCACTTCCTTTTAAGACGTTTTAAACATGCCACAATGAACATGAATTGTCAGAAAACTATTACTCTAAATCTTTTTTTCCTTTTACATTAACACAATTCAATGTTGCAGCTCTACATATTTTTTATGGTCATGTTGCTATTGAATTATCAAAGTATCAACTCTACCGTTAACTAGTTCTGAACTGATTTTACAGACTTCAGGTTGATGCTGGCCCTCGTGGTTAACCACAAAACTATAGAAGTTTACGATGCAACTTGTACAGTTTATTAATAAATAAATTATAATCATCGTTATTTGTCGCAGTGACTTTGTCCATAATTTATCATAAGAAATGGTAGGTTATTATTAATAGCTTTTGAGAGGATGGTGGACTCTTTAGCTAAATATTCACATACTATGAATATACCATTTTGCTTCTTTACTTACCCACCACTAGCTTGATTAGGGATGGGGATTGATGAGGGAGCAAGTCCTTAGGCTGTATTCTATTTGTATCCTTATTTGAGTAATGATATCAGTATTATTAAAAAAAAGACTTTGTCCATAATTCATGAAACTCTGAAGCCTCAAATTGTCCGAAACATCATTGTTATTCCATTCAAGTACATCTCGCTCAGCCTTTAGATTGCAGAAAGAAAGACGAAAAAGGAAGGAGGATCATCTACAGTGGCAACCAGACTCAAAGCGTGATTACAGACTCTAACCATGGCCTCTCGTAAAATTAGCGTGAAGTCCCATTGACCAGAATAATTCTTCTTCTCCACCTTCAATGGTGATCATTGGCACTTCGAGCTTCAAACATTCTCTTCATCTCATATGTCACAAGACAGCTCCACTTTTACTGCTTGGCCTACTCGAAATCATATTGAAACTGTCAGTAATATCCCCAACACATATATATAATAACTTATTTGTGGAGGTGCTCTCATCAAATACTACTATTAATTGAGGTGTTCTTGCACACCCCATTACGATTCTGTTTGCTTCTAGGATTTACATTACAGTTATTACTCCGTTTTCCCCTGTTTAGAGACATTTGAAGGGCACAAAGAATCAAAATCGGTTTTCAGAGGAGGTGACAAATCACCTGTGAATAGAGGAAGGTGCCCAGAATTGCGATGGCAGCCCCAAGGGCGTTGATGGGTTGAACTGGATTGTGGAAGATAAGGATGGAAGAGACAATTACGGAGATTCTCTTCATTGTGTTCCCAACACTGAATGTCAAGGGAGATATCTGATCAAGAGACATGTAAGACACTTGATTGTACAAGTGGTAGAAGACACTCTGGGCAACAACCCACCTGCAAAATTTCAACTAATTCATTAGAAACAAAATAAAAACCGATCTGAGACACAGCTGTTTGCTAGCCAGAAAATGAAAACCGATAAAGTTTCATATCAGCCAAAAGTAGAACAAAATTCTACCAATTTGATGTGATTAGGAGGCTATGAAAAGAAACAATGATCAGATAGTCATAGACTGTTTTTCTTACCAGACGAAATTGGGACCGATCTGAGACACAGCTGTTTGCCAGCCAGCAGCCCACAGTTTGGGACCTTCCACTGCTATTGCAAAAGGTGTGAGAATCAATAGAGACATCATTGAAAGACAAGCATAATAGTTCATGCCGCTAACCGACATCCCCTTCATTCCCTTCTTCGAGAATATGTTTCGGAACACAAATGCCAAATTTGATATCATAGCTCCCATAAAACCTGAAACACACAACTTTGTACTTAGAGCATTGAAACAAATGGGATCAGAATCACAAGCTCAACATCATATTGAAACATGTATTGAAACGCGAGTTTTGTCTTTGTGGACAAGTAACTTGCTTACCAGTCATGTTGAAGTTGAGTTCAGTGACTGCAGCAAGTGCACAACCACCAATAATTGGAATCAGAGACAAGTAAACTGGCATAGGGAATGCCTCCCCAAGCAAGAGACTTGAGACCAGGACACTGAAAGCGGGCTCTCCACTCTTGATGATGTGGGTGAATGAAACTGCAACTTTTGACATACTCACAGTTGCTGCAACATGCCCAATTGTGTGGGCCAAAGCCACCTGCATACCCGATTTCCCCAGTGAGTCCTAAAGCATAATCCTTCACATCAACCCACTTAGTAATGGCCATGAGCGTACAAAGTGACTCTGAGGTTAGACTTCAAAATGGGAATGGACAAAACTTTGCAAGTTCTTAAAGCTATTGCTATCAAGTTATTTAATACGTGGATCTCACAAAAATTAATTTCGACATAACTGCGTGAATGGAATGGTCATGATTAACGCAGCATGGATTTGATTTCTACCCAATTTTTATAAGCTTAAAGCTATTAGAGACCGTCCTAATAGGTTTGTTATAACCTCTTAACCATTATTATTTCCAGAACACGTAGTTGTAGTATGATTAATTGCGTGTCAATCAAGAAATTTAAAAAAAGAAAAAACAGAGAGATTGACTTACAGGAAGCAGGGCCTTCCAAAAATTCAAATCAACTTTGGGGGCTTCAACAATCCGTGTGGCCCATGAGATCAGCATCATAAGAGAACCAGCAGCCAGAGACAGGGTGGAGGTAAGCCATGGGTAAGGAAACGCATTGAGAACTTTTTTGTTGTAAACGTTGAACACCACATTCAAAGCCCACCAAGTAGCAAAATACAAGCCAATCTTGAGCTTCTGAGCAGCCTCCATCTGAGACTGTTTATCAGGAAGTTCAATGTTAATCTCTACTGGTCGTGACCTCTCTGCCTCATAGGCTTGGCATTCTGTAACCCTCCTTCTGGGATTTTCCATAAATGTGAAGCTCTTAGTCGATGAAATGTGAAAGGGTTTTTGGGAAGAGATGATGGATTCAGTTTCAGGGTTTTGCTGAGCATTCTGAATAACAGGTAGTGTGTAAAAATGAGGCCTCGGAACAGAAAGCCTTCTGCTTGTTGAGAAGGCAGAGCAGCTTGGTGAAGGTTTTGTGTACTTGATTGAAGAGATCATTATGAATGCTTCAAATTAGCCTAACGTTATGCGAAAGGAATGAAGTAAAGTTGCAGCTAACAAGAGAATAACTCAATGGGTATCTGAGAATCGCTAAGATTTATGTATGCATGGGTTGGATTCTCTTGTTTGCTCAATGCGAGTGTCGCGATGCGTAAATTTCAAAACTCTTGGCGATCTTTGTGAGATAAGATTTTGAGCTTTGGAAAGATGGGTGATGAGAAAATCGATGAAAATGCGAAGGGAAGAGAAGGGAGAAGCTGGTTTTCTTTTGGAGACTAAGGGGTTGAGTTGAGGTTTATATAGGAGCAAGAGAGGCAAACTCAAATGTTTGGTAACAACTCATAGTTTATTGAAATTTACTAGTTTTTTTCTAGAACTGACACTAGATATTTTAATGAGAAATTTGCCATCAGTTTCAAATATGAGAATTAATAAATAAAATATTCATACATTCATAAAAGGTTAAAGGGCATTTCTATTTTTAAACTTTCAACGCGGAGAACACTCACATAATTCTTCAGACCTCAAAGTCTGCATTATTTTCATGTGCAAATTCATATCCTCTCTCTCTCTCTCTCTCTCTCTCACTCACTCTCTCACACACTACACTCAAATAATTCATAAAACGTGAGAGCATCTGGTATCTACTACATCCGCTTGATGCTTCAGAAGTTGCTCTTAGCTTGAATAACTATTTTTTGTCCTTATTATAGGCGCTCTACAAAATGTGTCTTTAATCACTGTCTCTACAAGACATTCGATAGTTTATGGGATTATTTGGAAATATATTTTAGAATCAACTTTACGAATTCCGAGATAAAACATATATTTTGAAGAATATATTTTAGATAATAGTTTTTACGGATTCCAAGGTAAAACCTATGTTTTAAAAGGTGATTGTGTTTGAGAAGTTATTGTCTTTTATGGATTCCGAGGCAAAAAGTAGGTAGGAAAGAGGAAATATAAAGAAATAAATGGTATAAAGAGGAAATTTATTAGGAGAAAGGGTGTGATTTAATAAGAAAATAGTTTTCTCAAAACATAGGTTTCAAATCAGGATTTTATATCCAAAATAGTTTTTCTGAAAAATGTGAGTAATTGGACAAAATCTAAATTTTAAAACTAACCTAGATTTTAAAAATAAAATACAAACAAACTCTAAAATGAGTGTTGGGTGTTTTTGCTTTTGAATCGCTAGCTCTGGATCCGTGTCTCACTGCTGTTTAAAAGCACAGCTTTAATTTAAACCTGAGAGGGATGAGGAAGCGATATATAATGTGTTTGTTTGGAAACACTTAACTCTCACGTAAAAGTACGTTCAACGGTGTTTTTTCGTAAAATGAGATAATCTCCTTCACATATTTACCTCGACTTGTGTAAAAGTACTTCTCTACCGCGTTACCAAACGACCCTGTATATTTTTCTTTAACATGCATGCATAGGTGGACCTATGTGTCCACGCAGCCACACCCCTCATTTTTAAAAAATTAGGTATATATTAGTACTATGTGATTTATTTTGCACGAACTCATTTACTAATTTTGAACCCACTAAATTTTTACTCAAATTCTTCTCAAAAGATATTAAGAATATATTCCATTTATCTTCTCAAAAAATAGTTTGCATCCCTAAGACAGGGTTCTGAGTCCACCACTACATGCATGTACGACGCTCATTTATATATATCTAAGGAGGGCATAGAGAAAAAATGGGTATGAATTAAGATTGTGTTGTTGGAGTTTAAAAATAATGTTAGAGATTACTTAAATATTCTATGATAAACTCAATGTTCCTGATTGTTTTTAATTGATGCGTATAAATTAATTCACAATCAAAAAGAGAAGGAAGTGTTTCTATGAAATAAAGTGGCATGTTTATGGATGAGTCGTCCATCAATTAAATAAAATGGTTCTTTCATGACCATTGAGGATGGAACTTCAACGGTTGAACTTGAGCCACCCGCCCGTGCATGCATGCTTTGTTGGAAAGATTATCAAAATAAGCACTTTTAAAAGCATATTTACACAGATTAACGTAAAACTTATCTCGTATACTCATCGTAAAATAATAAATTAAAACAATCGCATTCAGAAACATATTGAGATTGAGGAAATTGATCACAGAATTGACTTAGTGGTGGAGGGCAGGAGTATGGTGGGAGAATGAATGATAGACTGCAAGTGGTGCAAAAATAAATAATTGAGCTTCAGCATGGAGCGGTTGAGCATTCCTCACCGCAAATCCATCAACGTCGGATACCCCTTAAAAGATAAATAATTGAGCTTCATGATCCGTTTGATAGTCCGTTGAAAAAACGGACACAAATTCCAAAGTAATTTATGTGAGAGGAATTTTATTTCGGTAAGCGCATCCGTTGGCCAAAATGGCTTTTCAAACATAGCAATGTCCGTTGAGTAGTGGCTCCTTTTCGTAAAAGATATCACCCTAACAATTAGGGTACGTTTCCGGTTACATTTCAAAATTTAAATTTATGGTAAAACCTAAATTTTGTTTAGGTACTCACATTTTTTTCAAAACATAGGTTTTATAACAAAATCTCAATTTTAAAAAAGCTATTTTCTTGTTAAATCATAACTTTTTCATAATAAAATTTCTCTCTCCAATTTTTTTATCTATTTCCTTTTTTACTAACTTTTTGTCTCAAACTCCGAAAAAGTCAGTAACTTCTCAAACACAATCACCTTTCAAAATCCTAGTTTTGATTTAGAATCCGTAAAAGCTATTCTTCTAAAATCTATTATCCAAAATTTAGATTTTACCTTAAATTCTGTAAAAATTATTTTCAAACGCATTTACAAACCGCCTTTTAATCTACCTCTATTAATCCCTTACCTTCAATCATTTCTTCTCCCGCTTCTTCTTCATGAGTCCAACGCATAAGTAAACCTGATACTCATTGCCACTTACTTTCTTCTCATTGCGTTATTCTTCTTCTTCTTTCGCCTCGTTCGTTTATTGCATTTAGAGCGAAAGTTTTTTTTAAATTATCTAGAGGTCTCAAAAAAGAGAATCTATTATAAAATGATTACAATATATAATAAATGGTAGTTACTTCACTTATAAATTATGCTTTTTAATTTTTTATTAATAACATCTTAAAATTATTCTATAATATATTCTTTTATTTAGAATCTCTGATTAATTCTCTTCCTCTGCTTCACGGGGGAAAAGATGGGCAAAATGACGGCTGGCATGTGATGGGGCAGTGCGTGGGACCCACATGTGAGAGGGACGGAACATTTGGTTGGGGTCCAGCGTCCACGCGCATCATAACAAAAGTACAAAACAATTAACAAGCGGTTTGAGGAAGCTTGTCCCCTCCCACGTTGGAGGCCTCAATGTGTATCATTTCTGCTGCTGTTATTTTTTATTTTTCTTTCTCTTTTTTTTTATCTTGAGTGTAATTTGAGACCGTTGAAGCTGAATGCACAGATGGATTTGTTTGAGGTTGGATTTGCAGACTATTTTTTAAACATAATTTAAAATCTATAAAAAATATGTATTAAAAATTTTATCACGACTTGAGTCAACGTAACATACAACGTTCACACAAATAGGCTTAACATGCGTTTTAAGTGTTACATATGCTGGCGTTGTGATTGAGAATCCTTTCACATAGTCCGTCCCTATTCGAGTCTGACAGTGAAGAATTTCAGTGGGACTAGTGGCGGCCGACTTATTGCCTGTCTCGCAGCTCTTTGAGATATCTAAAATGTATTTTTAATCTAAAAATCCGTGAGTTTATAAATTTAAATGTTTGATAATTTATTTTTTTAAAATATGTTATATGTAAAATGTGCCTTATTCGTAGAGTATATTTTACCAAAATGCATTCTGAATTCAACATTGGGGTCTCACAAGTTTTCGTCCAAATTTAAATCAACAATGATTTTTTTTAAAAGAATGTCCATAGCCCACTTCATATCTAAAATACACACTCCTTTTTGGCCTATCTACATTTCATGTTTGGGAAACACTTATTCTTAACGGTACATGCAAATCAAAACAAAATTATTTTGAAATCCATAAAAATCATTTTAAAATCCGTAAAATATCTAATAAGCGATAACTCATTTTCCTTAACGGAATTCTCAAACGCACACGTATCTCTCTCACAATCTCCTTTCCTGAAATGATTGAGAACCTGTTCGTGACGGTGTTGCCAAAATATGTTCACATGACATGTAATAAAAAGTCTCTCATGTATTTGATTTGTGGAATTTAAATTATGTTGAAAAGGCAACTTTTTTTTGTATAAACCATTCGGTATTCTGAATTCATTGTCCAACCCAGACCAATCCGGACCCCCGCAAGAAGATCTTACGGTGGTAGCGAGGTACCGATGGGACAACCCCTTTGAGGTTACGTTAATTATCGCGGCTGTCACTCCCCAGGGTTCAAACCCCTACCCTGAAGAATGCTGGTAGTAGTCCTTGTTAACTCTACCCAGCGCACATGGGTTGAAAAGACACTTTTTTTTTTCGGTTGCCCATCTGGTTCACCGGGGCTATGCTCCGACTACGTCCGGATCCGACCCGCGTCGCGCACATGGCATGGTGGGTGAATCTCCCAACGGTGGCTGCTGCATACACAAGGTTCGAACCCGAGACCTTGCTTAAACTGGAACAAGCCGCTTACCACTTGATCCAACCAGCCGTTGGTTGAAAAGACACTTTTAGTTACGAACTAATAGGCACAGAATCTACAGGCCACTTTTGCCCATCTCTTTGCTGTACTATACATAATCCAACTGATGTTTTTTTTTTTTGCATTTCAGATGACTCTCGGCCCAAGATGCATGATCCCGTTTTAGGCCTTTAAGATCGAGAGGGTGTTCGAGAGAGCCGAGCTAAGTCAATAGAGGAGAGCGTCAAATTTTACAAAAGTGGGCTTGGGCCGGTGGCTTCCTT
>JANTPZ010004719.1:0-14078 GCA_025593235.1 Vachellia pachyceras | reverse complement strand
TAATTCTTAATATAATGCCTAATTGATTAATTTGGATAGATATTTAAAGTAATTTATTAAGGACTGAAAGTAGCATTTCACAGGAGATAAATAATTTTAATAAACTTCATTAATATACGTAAAAATGTTATTTGATGTTTATAATAAGAATGAGAGGAGCAAGTATGATTTTAGTCAATCATATATTTTTGGGGGAAAATAGTTCAACAAATTCTTTTATTTCTTTTTCTCCCAATATCTATGAAATGATAAAGAATTAAGTTAAATTATTTCATTAAAAATCATTGTAACTAACATTAAGATATCATCAGATATGACTAGTAACAAAGTTTTTGTGCTACCGGGCTGGTTATCAATTATTATATCTAGAAAATTGGCACAAAAATTTGTTTAGGGAGAATTGCTTTAAGATGCTAAATAAAGAATTTAATGTAATTATTGAAAAATACCATAACAATCAAGTTTTAGTTTATATTGTTTCTTTGTCAGGATTTTTTAGTAATTACGTTCTTTTTTTTTTTGGAGTTCATTAGTAATTCTCTCATTTATTTATCAATTAAATTAAGAAAAAAAACCCATATTCAAGGTATCTATAATTTCCTTTCAATTTTTAATTTAATATTTATGTGTTTTTTCTTATTGAATTCTCTACTTTACTCTTTGATAATTAACTTCTGTATAGGTGAGCAGGATAATCAACTTCTTCACAAAAGTTACCAATGGTAACATGCACGTTGCTAAAAAGAGTAAAATTAAAATATTCTTTCGGTGATAAAATATTAAAATATCTGTAAAAGAGAAATGTATCAACTAAAAAATTAAAAATTGACAGGTTTCTCCTATTTTAAATTGAATATATGCTATTTCTCCAATCACTCGACACACACAGGTGCTTGAATCAATTAGTCCTTTAAAAAATAAATCTACAGCAATTAAACCAACCAAACTGAACTAAATATGAAGTTTAATCAAGTGATACGCTAGAGAAAAATAATATATATTCAATTGTTAAAAAACAGATTCATTTCATTTTGCGTAAGATTTGTACTCAAACTGATAAACACCCCAAATAACAGTGAAACTAAAATTAACCCCAAAAAAACGCATGGCCAATGTGGGGAAAAAAAACACGATCTACCTCTTGTATGAAATAATGAAGTATACAAAATATGTAGAGCTGGTGGATTAAGAGCATTGAGTATATGTATTTGTCAGTTCCCCCTCAAGATTCTCTCAAATACAAAGACACAAACAGTTTACTTGAGATTCAAGCAACAAAACTACCAAGTACTACTCAGAATAATCCTAAAATCCAAACATTCAAATTGTTGGTACCCACCTAAACCATAATGGAAAAATTGTTTCAATCACTTGCACCAGCAGGACCTACAAGAACTCCTTGTGCAGAACCTTCTTTCCGGCCGCCGTCGTCCTTCTCTTCTTGATCTGGCTTTCTTATTCTGATTTTATATTTAGCCTCGAACTGAGCAATTTCCTTTTTCTTCTTTTCCAGTGTCTCATTAAGCCTAGTAATAACCTCTTCAAGGCCCTCCTTGTTGCGCTGCACGGCTGGCAGAACCTCTTTGATGGTTCTCTCCACCAGCACCCCTCCAATCATGCGATAGCATCTTCTAGATGGATCCAGCGGCCGAATGGCACTTATAACCAATGAGTGCTCGCTAGCTTCCATTTCGAGTTCAGTAATCTTCGAGTAAATTCGATTGAGTTCACTTCTCATAGCAGCATACAGATTTGCAATCATTTGCTCGTTAACTGGTTCCTTGCTGCTGGCTGAGGATGGAGTATCAGCAGCAGCAATAGTACTGGCCTCGGTATCACTACTGGCCATTGTTCTACGCAAATGGAGAAAAGCGAATTCCATTAAGTTCAAGAGTGTAAAATAAAAAAAAAAACTCTATATTAGAAAATCAATAGCTTCATTTTTTTTTCCTTAGTTTATTTGAAATCAATTGCTTGTTAACCGGTTCCTTATTGTGAAATTGTAATGGAACAGGAACATCAACATAAAAAATATCCCCACAAAGAGTAAAGAAACCAATTCCAAAAGACCACATAAAAGATTCACAAAATTCAATTATCAATTACTCCAAAGATATCAATAAGATGTCACAAGCATGCACAACATCTAATCAATAGAAAAGATGCACACTATCCAAAACCCATCAGCTCATTACTCTAGGCCATTATTTTTGTTTTGGCCAAACTCTAGGCCATGATGAATGGCACCTTCTACCAAATGAGAATCACAGTTGACGTAACAAAATATGCTTCTAACTCGCAATCAACCACCAGTTTAAGAGTTCTCCATTCAATTATACTATCTCTTCAATAAAATTTTTAATTTAATAGCAGAATTTTCATATGACTTAAATCAAAATCATGCAAAATCAATCAAACCAATAACCGGTAATCAAACAAGATAAGATTTTGATTGGGGGAAAACAATAAAATCCAACCAATTAACCTGGTAAGCACACCAGTCAGATTATTTCTAGGAAACAACAGTTCAAAGTCACGCTCCACTTAAAAGACAAAATTTTGGGATCATAAGACGCTAAATCATATTATAATTACGCGCGCGCAATGTTTTGAACAAGTTAATATATGCATACAAACTAACACACGTAGAATATCAAATAAAAAGAGGAAAGAACATCTAATACAATGGGAAAGAAAAGAAACAGGAAAAGAATGAACTAACACATACAGTAGAGTATCATATCAACATAGCAATGCATTTATTCTTCAGAAAAGGAAGAAGAACAAAAGCGAAGAGACAGGTAAATGGAACCAGCTATTGTCAAAACAACATTCGCTCACGGGAATCAGCCCTTGAGCTCAACAAAACAACCTCCTAATATATATCACTAATCCAGTCCAACCCTAGATGATATAAATACACACACACACACACACTGAAGGCTCACACCGCAATTTTTCTGCTAGTTTTTCATCCCAAAAAAGGGACTCGGAACAACAACAACAAAAAAAAGGGCCACAGAGGTACGACGGAAATCTTTGCAAGCGATTCAAGTTCGTAGTTTGCAAAGACCTCGAACATTAGACTCCACACCAATACCCAAAAGACCGCAACTACCGCATAAGTATAAACCCAATATTAACCCCTTCTGATCATCAAGTCTGATCAATGACTTCCAGAAGTTGGAACGAAGAACATGACCACACCTCCTAAATGGAGATTAAGTAAAGGGATCCCACACAAACTGTGTGCGAAACAAGAATTGACAACCCAACGACAAGATAAACCATCACAAATCATTTACATAGCAGCACCAACCAAAAAGAGTAAACATCTCAAATTTTCATTTGATTATAACATTTACAAAAAGAGGGAGAGAAACCAAGAGCCAAGTTCCGACCTTCAACAGCAAAGTTTCAAGTTTCACATGCAACGAAAATCAAGAGAAATTGATAGGCGAGTCACCAGCCATCGGTCTTCAATTTAAAAAAGTAAAGTTCCAAATTTCAAGGCCTGTAATAAGCTAAACTTTCTAGAGAAATCGTGAGGGAGAGATCCGAAACGAAATCTGGAAGACTAGAATAAAAAAAAAAGGGGAATAGAAAAGAAAAGCAAGGGGCTGGGGAATATAGAAGAGAACCTGGGTGGTCGACAGTGGATAACGAAGTTCCGATGGCGTCTCCCACTGCTTGATGACGGCAACGACGATGCAAGGTCTTCTATGTTATTTGGTGTGGCGACCGAACAGGGATGGTTCGGGACTGAGCTGGAGAGTGGGCTCGAAAATGGAGCAAAAGCTCATGGGGAAACGACATCGTTTTAGTCCTATTTGCCCTTTCTTTAACATTAATACCAAGCTAAACATGAATACAAATGAAGTTAAAATGGAAGTTTTTTTAGAATAACTTTTCAGAATTTTTAGGTAAAATCTAAATTTTAAATAATAGTTTTTACAGGTTTTGAGGTAAAATTTAAGTTTTAAAAAGTAATTGTGTTTGAAAAGTTATTGGTATTTACGGATTCCGAAAGAAAAAAGTAGGTAAGAAAGAGAGAGGGGAAAAAAGAAAAGTAAGAAAGAGAAAATTTATTAAGAGAGAATGTGTGATTTGATAAAAAAATTGCTTTTTTCAAAACATAAATTTCAAACTGGGGTTTTGTGTCCAAAATAGCTTTTCTGAAAAATGTGAGTATTTGGACAAAACCTAAATTTTAGAGTAAAACTTAGGTTTTAAAACCAAATATAGATTTAAGTATATAGATTTCTACCATTTTCTGTGAGTTAAATTCAGGGTTTGACAAAAGCACTAATAAACTTTTATACAAAGTGCATTCATAGGTATATAATTTTGGGGGCATAAAAACACTTGTAGACATCTAAAATTGGAGTAAGAATGCTGTAATAGTTAAATATAATTTCACATCGTCACTTTTTATGGTGAGATCAATGGTATTTTCAAGTATGTATATGTAATAATGTTGGGTTATATTTAATAGGCTTATCATTTTTTGGTCTCATTAAATACACCGAGTATTTTTGTGTCGAATGGAAAACACTACAAATTTTTAGGGAAATTTACTGTGTGGTCCCACATAGCACACATATTTATCAAATGGTCCCAGATTTTAAAATATTTAGCCACCAGTCCCAAGGTACCAGGGGGAATTAATTTCAAGAGGGAAAAGACAATTGTGCCCTTGACGCTTGAAAAGGGAAAACTACTGGTGGCTTTCTCTTCATCTTCATTCGCGCGAGAAGAGTGTAGCACGGAGAACAACAAAGTGATTGAAATGATGAGCCATAACCTTCTTCCACCTTGTTTTTCCAAGGATTTGATCTTCCATCTTGTTCTTCCACCTAATTTATGTGCGTTTTTGCCCTAAATGTTGGAGAAGTTGTGATGTGCGATTGTACCCTGTATATGTGGTTTAATGAAAGGGTTCAAGTGGGTTTAACTATTTATTGTTAATTTATTGTTCTCAGCTTTGCTGGGGAAGCTAGTAAGATGCAATATGTAGCATATGGTAATGCCTGAAAGGTATGTGGATAGGTTTTAAATGGCGTGGTATGAAATAGGAAGTTGTGTGCTCTATTTTTGTATTGTGTGTGGTGTGTGTCTAAAAAATGGTGATGTAAGGAAGATGGAGGTGAAAATGGAGGTTTGTGAAGAGCTAGGACGGAATGGTAAAATGTAATAGATGAGGTTGTCAATAGAGAGCGCGATAGTTGTCAATATGGCTGCCTAGGTTGTCAATGACAACTATATGACTGCTGGGCTGGTTTTATTGTAAATTGATAGTTGGTCAGTTTTAGTAGAGGTTGGGGCTGAGTGTGTGGGTATTAATGTGATTATCTCTTAGATTTCTTTATAGTTGTGGTGCTTGAAGGGTGACCTAGTGAAATGTAAAGTATGAAGTGTGGATATTGTTGAGATGTATTTGGGAAAGGGTAGGATGTGCTTGAAGGGCTCTGTTTTTGTGTTGTTCATGCTCTGTTTTTGTGTTGTTCATGCTCTATTTCTGATGAGGACTGATCATGGAATGCAGACAAAGGTGAAGATGCAGTGGTAAGAAGGGTTGGTGGCCGAAGGTGAGAATGAGTTGTTAATGCAGGCAGTGACGGTTGTTAATATAGCTGGTAAGATTGTCAATAACAACTGAATGTCCTAAGGAAATATAGTTGCTAAAATTGTTAATGTATGGGGTGAAGTTGTTAATGACAAATGTATGGTGCAGGTGGTACGTCGTAATGGCAAGCTCGTCCACGAAAAATCTAGTATGCTTTGTTCATATAAGAAGAAAATTTGTGAGAAATGAAGCGGACCTTGTAGACAGCAACAATGTTGTGATGAAGTTCACCTTGACATTTTATACAAGCACATTCGTGGACCTTGTAGATGATGAAAGAGTTGAACATTTAATTAAATTCAATGGAGAAAGTGGGCATGTATATGTAAATGAAGGTTGAATACATTGATACTCATATGGTCTCATATCTAACCATCATTTATCAAAGTTACAATGTCTATGTAAATTATGTTTTCACTTGTATACAGTAACCTATGTAAAAATTGTATATGAAGTTATCATATTATGCTTGGGTCATTATCATTATTTTCACTAGTATGCACATGATGGTGTCATTAGCAGCACATGGTGTTGTCATTATATCACATGGTGTTGTCATTAGTAGCACATACTGTTGTCATGACCAATGCATACTGATACTCATAAGGATTTGATGTTGTCAACACTAGCGCATGGTGTCGTCAACACCAGCACATGTTGTTGTCAATAACAGGACCTCATGTTGTCAACACCAGCACATGAGGTTGTCAATAACAGGACCTCATGTTGTCAACACTAGCACATAGGGTTGTCAATAACAACATCAGCGCATAGGGTTGTCATAGCAGCACATGATGTTGTCATTATTAGCGCATGGTGTTGTCGATATAAGGACCACATATTGTCAACACCAGACATTATCAAAAACTACTCATAACCTGAACATTATACACTTATAATTGTCAAACAAATGTCATTGATTAAATATGGAATTACATAATTTTTTGTACAAATAATTGTCAATGAAGATCATAAACAAGGAATTGTCAATGAAGTCCCTCATCTAGTACAATAAACCTAAGATGCATTTTATCGCAGTTTTGCATTCTTCTGGTTGACCGCTGTCCACTTTTGGTTGATCCTTTTATGCCTTAGCCATCAGTTTTACTTGAACCTTTTATGCCTTCTTCTCATCCTTTGTTTTCTTGATCCTCTCCCTAATCTCACTGCATCACACATTCAGATGATCAGATAATATATATGGGTAACATTGATAACTTCCTTGAGTGTCCTTCTTGGTCTCCCTTCACATTTCTTCATTAGGCCAAAACCTATCTATTTAACTTCCCCTGTTAGTACCACAAGTGACTTTCTTTATTCATGTTTAAACCACTTTAATCAATTAAGTTCAGATCAGCAAAATTAAGTACATGATTTATAAATCAGAACTCAGAAGTAGTAGCACAGCAACATCATCATAAAGACACCAAAAACATTAGGGAAAAAACCAATTGCCTAACCAAACAAAGGGAAGAATGAAACAAATCACTTAATTGTCATTCTAATAGGCAAAAAAAAACCTTATCCAAGGAAATGCTTGAAATGACTTATGTCTAATGAAATTGAGCTAAAAAATACTGTCACACAAATTCATGAAGAGAGCATGTTCCAACTTGGATCAATAATGGGCCATCAACTTTTAACAAAAATGTAAAGCAAGATTTAGGTTGTAAAGAACTGAATAGCTGTTGGACATGGACAAATCTCACATGAATTCCGAAAAGAAACTTACTAGCACAATCATGCACCACATGCTAAACACTAGCACAAATTATAGGTAACAATCAATAACCATTCTTTATTGTAACAGGAGCACAGCGTTGTTGTGTTGGAAAATAAAGGGAGGATAAACACAAGATGGTTCAGACATAAAAATGTAACAATGACATGATATATCCTTAGTTCAACCTCCAAACTTTACTCAGCTCAGCTTCAGCCCAAGTGTTTTCTGATTGCTCCGAGAAAATTGGCACCATCAAGCTTTGCACCTTCCAATTGCTGGCAAAAAATGTTATAGAAATGAATACCTATATGTTAGGTTATGATGCTTTGAACCATGAAATCATTATGTCTTTTTCACTCTAACTGTCTTTTTATCCTTTCGTTCGCATATCTAGACCAGCATTTTCAACAGCAACAGAAGGAAGAAAAAACAAACAGACAAAGGCAACAGAAGGAAGAAAAAGCAGATAGACAACCAGAGAATCAACTATTTGAAGAAGAAAACTTCAAACAGAGTACAACATGTTAACATCCAGTTGAATGGTCACTTTCGGGCGTACCGCATAGGAGAGGATGGAACGGAAAGAGGGCATAGAGCTGCAAACGGCGTGTAAGAGCTCGACCCTCTAAGCCGCAAAAGGTTGCGAGGGGCTGAGAAGCGCTGATTCGAGTGTGGCTAGGAGTTCCTTCGAAGTGACCATTGAGCTAAGCACAATGAAATGGAGATGGAGAGCAGTAGATGAAACCCTAGCAAAGCAAGCTGTTCTCTTTTCAAGCATCAAGGGCACAAATGTCTTTTCCCTCCTGAAATTAATTCCCCACTGGTACCTTGAGACCGGTGGCTAAATATTTTAAAATCTGGGACCATTTGATAAATATGTGTGCTATGTGGGACCACACAGTAAATTTCCCAAATTTTTATATCTTATGAGTGAAAAAAATTATATATGATTCCCCTTCAAATTTCAATTGCCCCCTTAAAAATTTCATAAAATTTAAACAATACATTCTTTTGTCTTTAATATAAGATTTGATTTTTTAAAAGATTGAAAAATTAAATAAATTACTTAATTATAACATATATTCTTAATATCAATTCATTATTGTTAGACAAAAAAAGTGAAGTGATTGTTGTTACAAATTCAAGGAAGTGTATATTTGGCACACAATTTGTTTCCATTAACTAATTTTTCTAGGCCCGTCACTGTTTATAATTGTAATCATTGATTGAGTTTTATTTGGTTTCTCTGGATTCAGCTTGATTCAATTCGTATTCGTTCAATATGATATATAAAAGCTGTTAGAGAAACAGAATAAATTTTGAAGAATAAATTTTAAAAGAATAGCTTTTATAGAATTCGAGACAAAATCTAATTTTTGGAGAATAAATTTTAAAAAATAACTTTTTATGGATTTTAAGTCAAAATGTCGGTTTTGAAAGGTAATTATTTGGGAAGTTATTGATATTTATGAAATTCAAAATAAAAGTTAAGTAAGAAAGAGGAAAGATGCAAAAAGAAAAAGATAAAAGATAAAAAAAATAAAATTTAATAATAAAGTAACTTTTTTAAAACTTAAATTTTAAAAAAAATATAAACACTTAAATAAAATCTAAATTTTAAAGGTAAAGCCTGAATTTTTCCGCAACGTTTCCACATTTAGTAATCGAACTAATAAAATCTAAATTTTAAAGGTAAGAACTGAATTTTTCCAAACGAGCCTCAGACCGATAACTAAACTCGAACTTAGTTCGAATACTTCGTTGCACAGATGGCTGCTTGATACCTTCACTTAGTTCGAAAGACGTCCATGAGGTCATCGCCTCATCACCTTCAACGTTTAGAATGCACAATTCGAAGCATTCCATAGCTTTTCTCGTAGGATGTGTGAAAAAATCCGTGCAAGCCTACACACAGCTTCTCCCCAATCTTCGTAGTTCCCCTTCTAGGAAACTCACCGAGTGCCCACCTTCGCTTTCTTCCCTTTTTAATGGCAGATTCCTCTTTTCCAAACGTCGTTTTTCTGGGTACGCCCTGGAGCAGTTCTCCGATGATGAGTATGATGTTGATTTCGAGAACCATCAGGTTCGTTTTGGCCATGGCTTTTTCTTTTCTTTTGTTGTTGGATAAGACGAAAAGAAAGCTTATTTCTGAAATCTTTGTGGATGCTAACAAGTTATGTATGTATTATCTGTAATAGAAACTGTCAAGTTTGTTGATGGTTGAGACTGAAAAATAGTTTCTAGTTTTGCTGGAAACGTTATAAGGCTTTATTTCCATATGTAAATTATAAATTATGCGTTTATCCTATATTCTATTATGTAGCCTATAGCTTCTAACAACCATAATAGCCCACTATTTGGGATTTCCGCTCTTTCTAAGAAAATGTAGTTATTATAGGCATCATCTACAGTGGCCAATGTTGACGAGTGGAAATGGAAACTCAGCATGCTGTTACGCAGTGAAAAGGACCAGGAGATTGTATCTAGGGACAAAAAAGATAGGAGGGACTATGAGCAGATATCTAATCTTGCCAAAAGAATGGGACTTTACAGGTAAATAAAGATTAGTTTTCATACTCTTTTGAAACACGGATTCAAATAGAATCATTGATAGGATATAATTGCACTTTGCTTGACTTTTAATGATTACTTTGCGCTTGCGAGATAAGTTTCTTCCATTGTTTTTGGTCATTGATTGGTATGTGTTCTATCACATTTTACATAGTGAATTGTATGGAAAAGTTATTGTTGCAAGCAAAGTGCCTCTTCCTCACTACAGGCCAGATTTGGATGACAAGCGTCCTCAAAGAGAGGTAATACTTTCAGGTGGTGTAAGCTGAGGCAATTTTACACAAATGACTGATGTCAATCTGGATTCTAGAAAAATAAACGTGCCTTGCTTTGAAACAGGTGGTTATTCCTCTAAGCTTGCAACGGAGGGTTGAAGGTTTGTTGCAAGAATACCTTGATAGACTTCAGTTAAATTCTGTAAAGCTCGCTAATGATGTGGATGGTGCAAGTCCAACTAAAAATGTACATATGGATGATATTGCTGATTCTTTTGTGGATGAATCTGTTATGGAAAAGGTTCTCCAGAAGAGGAGTTTGAGGATGCGTAATATGCAAAGATCTTGGCAGGTTTTATTAGTTTGATTTCCTCAATTCCTTGTTGACATTCACATTTGGTATCTCTGTTTGAATTAGTAACTGGGTCAAGAGATTGTAACTGCTGCAGGAGCTCCTGTATGTTTGATGATTTTCTTTCCCCCCTCCAATTTATTTCTATGTTATTAGGGAAACTGATCAATTGATTTTTTTTTAAACTTACTCTTTTTGTTTTGCCCTAAGAACTTTGTATACATTGCACCTTTTGTAGGAATCACCTGAAGGGAAGGTGATGATGGGATTCCGGAAATCTCTGCCTGCATTCAAGGAGAAGGAAGGCTTACTTCAAGCTATAGCAAGGAATCAGGTAGGCATTTGGAATTCTTGCAGTTACTATTATTTTTATGTTTCATTGAAATGTTTTCCAGGTTAGAAATCATTTTGTTTTCAGTGATTTGGATGTTAGAAAGTTTGAGGTTTTATTTATTTTTATGAATTTAATTCACATTACATGTATAATAGAAAATGGAAAGAGATTGGGAAATATATTAGTTATTAGTAAAACAGGGATTAGTAATAAAAGGAAAATGGTATTTTAATTAAGATTATTAATATTAATCCCTCTGTTTTCTACTGCATCAGTGTTATATCTCTACAGTATTAAGTTAACACATTTGAAGAAGGTAGCAAGTCTGCTGAATTAAACTCTTGAATTTGTTGTTATTGTAAATGAGCATTTCACTCATGCTACTTGACATATTAGGTTTCAGACACCTTTTCTGACATTGTAAGGATGTGGAACTCTCTCTCTCTCTCTCTCTCTCTCTCACACACACACACAAAAATGAGCATGAATGGAATACCAAAGTGACACATGTTAGCATAGTGATAATTCCTTTACTTTCTTTATATGTTGAATGAGCTAGAGTTCCACTTATTTTGTATTACTCTAGCCAGACAGTCTTAAGTTTATTCTACGTAGATCCAACAAGATCCTCCCTTTGCCAAGGTTTTACCAAATCTTTCTTTAGTTTTGTCAAGAATTGATAAAAGAAATGTGAAACCTGAGACCAATTGCAACTCATGATCAAAGCAGTATATAAAAATTTAGCAAGGGATTACTGCCCAAAAGAAAAAAGTGAAAGGTTGAATTGATTTTTAATTTTCTTATCTCTTAATCTTCTTGAAGGTTTTATTTGTTTCAAAATTATTTGTTATTTGTGAGAGTTGCTAAATTCCTGCCATGAGAAGATTATTTGTTATTTGTGAGAGCTGTTATATGAACTTTGCTCATCCTTCTTATTAGTTTATAATAGATTATCTTTATTTGATGAAATTTTAATTTCCCTAAATCAGATCTTGCTCATGATTTTTGGGTCCAATACACTAGCGTTGTGTATGTCTTGCATAGAAGAATGAGTTGAATGTGGAGTTTCGCATGTTAACAAATTAATGCCTTACCTTAATCATTATCATAATAGGTGATTGTAGTATCTGGCGAGACTGGCTGTGGTAAAACCACACAACTTCCTCAATATGTATTAGAGTCAGAGATAGAGTCTGGTCGTGGAGCATTTTGCAATGTAATTTGCACACAACCTCGAAGGATATCTGCCATGGCTGTGGCTGAGAGAGTATCAGCAGAGAGAGGAGAGCCTCTTGGTGATACGGTAAGTCCTGTTTTTCCCAAGTGATGAACATTATGGTACAAAAAAGACAAAATGAAGCATTAAGATTCAAAGTAAAAGACTCAAACTATTTTTGCTTTTGAAAAATATATTTTAAAATTGGGAGCTTCTTTGTTCTTCCTGTTATTCCACAACAGAAGTTTTTTGATAGGTTGGTTTCAAAGTTCGATTAGAAGGAATGAAGGGGAAAAACACCCATCTGCTATTCTGTACCAGTGGTATATTACTTCGACGGTTGCTGAGTGATCGAAACCTGGATGGTGTAACCCATGTTTTTGTTGATGAAATTCACGAGCGAGGCATGAATGAAGGTAATTCTTCCAATAATGTCAGTTTAATTACTTATGTACTGGTAAAGAAGCAATTAAGTTAGACTTATGCATTCCTCTGTTTGGTTTTGGTTCATCTCAGACTTCTTACTTATTGTGTTAAAGGATCTTCTTCCACGTCGTCGGGATTTAAGATTGGTTTTAATGAGTGCCACCTTGAATGCTGAGCTATTTTCTAGTTATTTTTGGGGTGCACCAACATTTCATATTCCGGTAAGCCCATACTTGAGTTTTGTTTGGTATTTTATTTTTTTTTTTTGTGGAAATCAAACATCTGGTTATACAGGATACATAATCCTTTATGGTGGATGATTGCGATTTGGGTGTTTGCGTGCAATTTGATTGATAACTACAGAAATTGTCTTTCAACAACCTTGAGGCTCCAAATTACTTTTGCTCCCTTCATGACAAAGTAGTCAGCCTTGACATTTAAATGATCCAAGTTTCTGTTAGTTTCACTACTCTCACATACTATCAAAGTTGTCCTATTACTTTTTGTTACAGAAAGTTCCATTTGAACTCATACACTTTTACAATCTTAGTTGTCTGACACAAGCCATTTTCCCTAACACTACTAAGAACAGAATTAATTTTGGTTGATATCTCCATGATTAATTAGTTGTTGCAAATGGACTTTTTCAGAAGTGGTTTTCCTAATAGCAAAAATATCACTGTCAGCCCAACACACTTCATTTCAAAGGAGTTTTTCCCCCTCTCTTCCTGGAAACTGAATTGTGATGATTTAGTCAAATTTTTTTTGTTATGTATATTGGTATGAAACGATGAGACTGAATCTATTCCTGAAATTCCAATGTTTCAAATGTTTACTTCTAGAAGAGAAGTGTTGTGAGTGCATTTATTTGTTGCCCAGGGTTTCACCTATCCTGTGAGAGCTCATTTTTTGGAAGATGTTCTAGAAATGACTGGATATAAGTTAACTCCTTTCAACCAAATTGATGATTATGGTCAAGAGAAAATGTGGAAAACACAAAGACAGCTAGCTCCAAGAAAAAAGAAGAATCAGATCACTGCTCTTGTTGAGGTGTGAAGTTACTTTGAACACTCGATTCTAACATCATATGTGATTTGAGTAATGTTCAAGTGCTTTTTCTCCTACCAATATGTGTTTGTCTGTGAATGTATATTGTCGATCTGTTCTAGTATAATACTTTAAACGCTGGTGAATCTTTGAAGTGTCTTCAAATTTCTTCTTACAATGCTCTGAAGTTTGTTATCTTTGAAGTTAATGTGTGATGTGAGTAGGGTGAACTTGATGCTTATCTTGAAACGTGGAACATTTTTATCATAGTTTTATGTTTTGGGCGGAAGTGGGAAGGTTTGGTTTGTCAAGATATATTGTTATTTATGTTAGTGTTTTCATTGTTGTTGGTTAGTTTCATGTATTGGGCCTGAGCAAGGGAAGTAAGTGAACAAAATGGAATGAACGAGAAAAGAAGAAATCCTTTCCTTCAATTTATGTTCTTTATTTTTTCTTGTGGATGGTGTTTGACTCATTCATTCATTATCATGAATCAACCATTGTTCATTGTGACATTTGCTATTATTCTTTGAGCTTTTTTGAGGGATGGATTTATGCTTATATAAGA
>JANTPZ010004715.1:0-11470 GCA_025593235.1 Vachellia pachyceras | reverse complement strand
TTCACAAGCTTCAATCTCCATTCCCCCAGATGCAACCTCTAAAGGCTCATTCCTTGCATATATCCTAGGACTCATATCCTCTGATCGCGTATCCTTCATACAAGCATCAATTTCCATTTGCTTGATATTCCTCCGTAGAATCTCCTCCTCTTCTTTGGAAATCCACCTCCCTGCCTCAGTTCCATCCCCCACGTTGATGTTGCACCCTTCATGCTCACTCGCTCTCTCACTAGCTTTCTCTCTCATCTCACTGCCTCTCTTAACACCCCTTCTCCTTACTCAACCAATTCAATCGACGGTTTGATTATCAATGCCTCAAAAACATCACAACATTTTTTTTTCTACTAGTGTTCATAAACTACAAACAAAAAATTAGAGAAAATTAGTTATTTTGTCTCTCAACTTTTGACCCGCGTGTAACTCAGTCCTTGAATATTAACTCGGTGCAACTCAGTCCTTAAACTTTAACTTGATACAACTCAACCCCTTTAATTTTGACTCGGTTGCAACTCAATCCATGAATTTTAACTTGCTGTAGCTCAATCCCTTTCTTTAAGGAGCTTAGTAACACTCTATAAAAACCTTATGTATTGAGTTTAAAACAAATAATTTTGGCCCCTCAAATATCATTTTATTCAAAATATTCATCTTTATAATTTGATAAAAATATTAATCATTTTACCTTGCGAGAGATCACAACTATTAATTTTCAATTTGAAGGACTAAAATAAAAATGTAAATTTGAGGATTAAAGATTGTATTAATTGTTTTTTGTTGTCGTGCATAACTCTCATTTTACTTTTTTTAGGTAAAAAACTCTCATTTTACTTTTATTGTAACTAATAGGGATGGAAAACGGGACAGCCCGCCAACCTATTCCCTTATGGCGGGCTGGGATTCCCCAGCCCGAGCCAGCCAATTTTTTTTATTTTTTTATAAAACTAATTTATTTTCTATTTTTTTACCCAATTTTTTCTATAAGATTGCATATTTTCATGATTCTCTTTCCAATTCTATCAATAAGTGTTCAATAATTTCTTAAAAATAGAATTTAATATTACTTTTTCTTTTATAAAAAATATTGGGATTGAAAAAAGCCAAAAAAAGTATATAAAATAATTTATTTAAAAAAATAAAGAAAGGTGAGTTAGGCAGGCTGGCTCACCAACCTGCAGGTTGCTTTTGGCGGGCTGACTTTTACCAACCTGAGTCCGCCAATTTTGACGGGCTGACGGGTTGACCCCGTATTCTCATCCCTAGTTTATTATAAGAAAAAAAATATGACAATTTATTATAAGAATAAAAAGACCCACTGCCATAATAATATAATATGGAGAGGGAATCCAACATCAGCAAGTTGGAAATCATTTTTCACCAAAAAAAAAAAGTTGGAAATCATGATGTGCGTGCATTATTTTGCCCTAGTTTTTGGGTCTTATTACCTAATTGCCACTCCATTCATTTGCCTTGTCTTCCACCACAATCTGTCGGGTGCACGTGACAGGCACGCGCGGCAACATATCTGTCTCTCAAATTATTGAGCCCCAAAGAATGATTCCCTTAACCTTAAGATGCTCCATCCCACTGGAAGAAGAAGATGATGATGATCATGTTCAATATTTTTTTATTTAGTATTTTTATTTATGATGATGGCTCACATTTTTCAAATATTAATGCTGTCGTTTCTAACTGAATAATTATTCGTTATGTCTTGATTTTTTTAAAAAGAAAATTATTAGTGGATAAGATGTTATAGTTAGTGTTTTTTTAAAAAAAACACAAATTAGACAATTTTTTGTTAATTTTTTAAAAATAAATTAATTGTGTGCGTGTGTTTGTTTTGCAAACAATAATATGAATTATTAAATAGAGTTAATATGTAAATTTATCCGAAGTTTTTCTTCCGGAGCAATATTGTCTAAAAATAGAAAACAATTTGCAAAAATAATTGTACATTTTTTGATATAATTATTGGATTGATGAGATCCAAGTATTGCGAGACCTTAATCATTTGATTCTAAAAATAGAAACTAGTTGAAATGATTGCTTTGATATCAAATGTAAGATATTAATCAACTTTACCTGTTAATTTATAACTTTTCACTAAGCCATCTGTATTAATTGAATATATTAAATGAGATTATCAATGAGATATTTAAGTCAATCAAAATGTGTGTCTATATATATATATATATATGTTATGAGTAACTAATTTAATTAATGTAATATTTATAAATTAGTTATATAACCTTTAGATTCAAAAATTGAGTAGATAAAAGGTTTTACATAGTTATAATGTCCTATAATATATTATTATTTTTATTTCAGCATTGGAGCTATTTAATTTTTATGATAGTAAATAGTATTAATTGGATCATTGTTGAAAAAATGATAACGAAATGTTGAAAATGCTAGAAATTGATCGGTGATGAAGAGAAATATTAACTAAATAGTGGTGATCGACATCAATAGAATATATATATATATATATACATACACACATGCATAAGTTTTAGAATGCGTGAATAAAATAATTCCAATCATTTTATAGATATTCTTCAATAAAAATATTTTAAACAGTTTAAGATATTATCAAGGGCTCGTTTGGTATCATGGCAAAAAATTTAGATTTTATCTAAATACTCATAATTTTCAAAAAATTTATTTTGAAGATAAAATCTCAGTTTAAAACTTAGGTTTTGAAAAAGTTTTTTTTATCAAATCACACTCTCCCTCCTAGTATATTTTCTCTTTCTTCTTTTCTATTTAATTTTTGCTTTAGAATCCGTAAAAATTATTTTCACAGTTACTTCCCAAACACAATCACATTTTCAAAATATAGATTTTCCTTCGAAATTCGTAAAAATTATTTTTTCAAAATCTAATAATTCTTCAAAATTTAGATTTCACCTTAAACTTTGTAAAAGCTATTCTTCGCCGTGGTATTAAATGAACTCTAAATAACTTCTTAACATATCGTGCTAAACAAGTATCAATGACATGACACACGCACAGACATAAATTTTTCGTGCTTGATATAAAAAGCAACTTGGTGCAGTTTGCAGGCACAAATCATGGTTGGTTAGATACATTCAAAAAAATTATTCATTTATTTAAATTATAAAATTAAGTAATATGACGGCCAACATATATACATACATACAAATATATATATATATAAAGATTAGGAATCTTCGCCCAAAGAAAAAGTAGGAGGAATTGACATAATGACACATTTAGTAAACATTTGAAAACATTTGGGGGCATAGCAGAAACATCATCTCGTTTCGAAACGCACTAGATAAGTACGTTTATGTAAGTCGAGGTAAATACGTGAATAAAATTATCTTGTTTTATAAAAAAATACTGTTGAACGTGCGTTTGAACTCTCCATAATCGTTGCTAATCGGGGCCATGATTTTATTTGAGCCATCTGATAATATGTTACTCCCTTGATCTTAATCTTAAGTGTTTGAATTGGATAACTAATTTATAAATATTAAAAATTAGTTAAATTATTTATATGTAATAAATATGTGTTGGTTTTATTAAAATACCCTTTATTTAATAATAATCCCAATTGACGAAAACAAGTAATAGGATAGTTTGATTAAAATTTAATCACATCCCCTAACCCGGATACTGTTAGTGTTATTAATAAAATGTGTTGACATTAAATTTTAAATATTAACAAAAACATTTTCAAATGTTGACCCAGTAATTTTATTTTTTGAAAAATGACAATGGTTGGCATAAATAAATCACCATCTGAGATTAATGGTGTTAAGGTTTATAGAATTGAAAACATAATATATCAAATTAAGGATTAAACTAAAATATTATATAAATTTAAAAGACAAAAAATTCCTTCTTTTTTTTTAAAAAAGGAGGGCTAACGTGCAATTTTAGAAATAAATTTTTTATCAGGTTTCCTGGTACAATAAAGTTTTAAAATTTGCAAAAGAAAAAATAATCTTTTAAAAATAATGCAATTTTGTTTTAAAGTTTTAAAATAGTGTTTCTCTAGTAGAATTGGGCAATTGGCTAGAGTTTTATTGTAGTTTGAGAACCCTTATCATTCATTTAATTTTTTAAAAAAAAGCAAGAAAAGAAAAGGGAGAACTAAGGACAAGCCTCAATTAAAAATTTCGTTGTAAAAATGAGAATTTTCAAATCATATAACGAACTTCCACATTATGCAATTGATTTTTCATATTTTGTACAGTTGAATTTTTATATTATGCAACTGATCTTTCTGATATGCAACTGAGCTTCCATAAAAATTTAAATGACATATCTCATTCTCTAATTAACTTTCAAATGGGGTATTTATCCACAGTTCTAGCAAAAGAAAAAGTGATGGGTTTGGCAAAGGACGGTTGTTAAAGTCTTGCTAAGTTATCATATGATTAATAAGTCTCATCACATGTAGGTGGCTTTCTTAAGAAAGGTGATATATATCCAAACACATTAATTATAATAACTGAGATTAACGTTTTGCTCGCATTGAACCTTGATATTCAAATCTTCGATAATGAATTTTACTGTTGGCGATCAGGTTCATCGGATTGGAACTGATATGTTGGAATTTAACTGTAGGGACAAAAGTAATTTATTTCCATGAAGTTTTCTCAAATGATCAAATCCCAAAACTTTTCTCACTCCAATTTTGTGTCGAAAGTGTTAAAAAAAAAAAAAAGGAATCCTGTTATTCAAATTTAACCGCACCAAATGGTCAAATGTTAGTCAACCAATTATGATAAGGTGGCAAGCAACATGAAATGATGTAGGGCTCATGTGGATGTTCATGACCACAATAGCCAAAATGCCCTTAAAAAATACCCTTAAAGGATGGTGATGATCTCCAAATCACGTTGGAAAAGTAGATTCTATCAAAATACCCTTAAATTTTATAGAAAATTTAGTTTGGCTTTATTACTTCTAATCTAGTCATGGGAGCTACGCGGATTTGTTTGTTCAGATTCAGTGACTTCAATCTCCTCATATTTGATTTTTCTTTTGTTGCCTCCACCACCTTCTTCTTTCGCATTATCTCCATTTTGTTGAGGCTGTTGATTTAGTTTTGATTTTTGTTGATATGGCTTTGGGAAATTGCTAATTATTAATTTTTTTTGTTGATTGTTCATGGATTCCAATGATGATAAGGGTTTTTTTACGTAAATTTTTGAAAAGGGGTTGGGCTCAACCACAATCTAAGGGCAAGACACCTAACTCATAATCCACTAGGGCCTGTTCCTGCAGGCACTGTAACAAGTCAAGCAAGCCCTTTAGTCCTAACCACATATGTAGATCAACCCAGCTTCACTTAACTGTAATGATAACTCCCCAAACACTACGACTGGAGCCACAAGAAAGTGACAACACTCAAGGATCGAACCCTCTCCCTTTAGGTGAGAGTAAACGAAGCATGGAGCATGGTACAGGCCCACTATCTTTATAGAAGGTTCGAACTCACAATCTCATTCTTAAAAAAGCTCTATGAGGAGTTTTGTCTCGACTTGTACTTTTACGAACTCACAATCTCATGCCCGTTTGGATAGTTAAAAAAATGCCTTTATGCAAGTCGAGGTAAGCATGTAAAATGAGTTATGTCTTGCCTTGTGTGCAATATGGAAAAAAGGAGAAAAAAGCTTTGCCAAACACCCCCTTTATGGCGGGTAGCAATGCTTTGACTCTTTAGGTTGTCATTTATAAAGAGATATTGAATTATTTATCATTCATAAATAATGCTATATAAATAAGCAGTATGAATTAAAATAATTATAGTAAAATATTTTAACCATCTTCACATTTTATCGTGATTACAAAGACCATGTCTTTATTTTTAACATGCACTTAAGTTCAAAGTGTTAACATGGTTAAGAATGTTAATGCCATATTTTGATGATAAAAAAATGATTTCAGGAATTATGAAGCTTGAATTGTTGTTGATTAAGTGTTTATTTTGAAACATTCGAGTTCTATGCTTCAGTAATCGAGTTTGGATGAAAGTATTTGGAATATTCGAGTATTGTGGTTTGATAATCGAGTATTGAACCCTTTTCATGTGTTAAAAATCAATACTTTCAGACAACACTCAAGTTACTGATGAAAGTGTTGAGAATACTCGAAAAATGAATGCTGGTACTCGAGTACTGTAAGTTAAAATGGTTATGTGATTCAACACTTTGAATGAAAACTCGAGTATTAGAATGAAGTGTTGTCAGCACTCGAGTGATGTTTTTGAAACACTCAAGTATTGGTACTTAGAATTTTTTAAACTGAATACTTTCAAGTGAAACTCGAGTATTAATGTTGAAGTGTTAGCAACACTCGAGTATTGCATTTTAATACTCGAGTATTAAGCCTTATTTTCAGAACACTATGCTTCACTTGATGCAGAGTACTCGAGTTACAGATGGAAGTATTGGCAACACTAGAGTATTGTGTTGGAATACTCGAGTATTAAGTTGTTTTTCAAGTCACAACACTTTACTTGAAGCAGAACACTCGAGTTGTGGAAGAAGTGTTGCCAACACTCGAGTGCTGATTTTCAACACTCGAGTATCGAGCAAAGTTTTCAAACATGGCGTAACACTTCAAGCTGAACACTCGAGCATTTGATGAAAGTGTTGACAACACTCGAGTATTGGCTTTTCAATACTCGAGTATTGAGCCTCTTTTTCTCAAAACACAACACTTCCATCAAAATACTCGAGTAATGGTAAGAGAAGTGATAACACTCAAGTATTATGTTTCCAACACTCGAGTATTGTGATATCTCGAAAGATTTCACTCCAAGTTCTCTTCTGAACACTCGAGTAGCAACTGAAAGTGTTCTCAACACTCGAGTACTAAATCTGCAACAATCGAGTATTTGTGCTTGAATTCAAAAAAACTTCAGCAATACTCTCAGCAAACACTCAAGCAATTTCAAAAGTGTTATAAAAAAGCTCAAGCATTGAAACAAAACACTCGAGCATCGTTTTATAAAATTCAAAATGCTTGATTATCACTTGAGTATTGTGAAACAAAACTAGAAGTATTGCTTTTCTCAACGGCTATTTTTCTCTGACAACCTTCACCTGCTCTCTGCAGCTTTCCTTATTCATGATTAACAACGTTTGAATCTCACCTGCCATCATAAATGCAGAAACTCAGAATCATAGGAATAGAAAAAGCTATCCACGCCTCTTGCAGACAGATTGCATGAATCAACAGTCGTCACCAACATTCCTGAAACACATTTAATGCAACATTAATGGCGAAGACGAAGAGGTAGTTGATGAGAGTAACGGGCATTTAAATGTCTCTAACGGCATTTCATTACTTCTCATTTATAAAAGGACCAAGCATTCATTACAGAGATAGAGATGCACATTTACGAGCATTCAAAGACATTTATTATATTCTCTGTAAACTTCTCAATATTCTCTTCTGAGCTTCAGCATTAGCTATCTACTCTTTGAGAGAGTTTCTTTAAGCAACACTTACTCTAAATTTGTGAGAAATTTAAGGTTGGGACCTTGAATCTATTGGGCTGTGAATTTGTCAGAAAACATAGAGTGTGAGACTCTGTTTTATTGCATTTTGTAAGGGGGAGTGTAATTCTCCATTGTAAAGGCAGTGTTGGCCTTCCTTGTTGCTGATTAGTGGATTGAAAAGCTCAGAGATGCTCTGAAGACTGGACGTAGGTCAGAAGGATTGAACCAGTATAAATCTCCTGTGTTCATCCCTCCTTTGCCTTGCTCGGTGAAATTGTTTTTAATTCTGTGATTTTCAATTTAATTTTTAAATTGACCAATTCACCCCCTCTTGGTCAAATCCTACACTAACATTTGGTATCAGAGCAGGTCTCTTTTGGAAAGAACTTAACAATTTTAAGATAGATCCATGGCAGGATTTGGTGAACATGTTATTGCAGATGGAGCATCAATCACTAGACCACCAGCATTCAATAGCCAAAAGTTTTCATTCTGGAAAATAAAATTTCAGAACTTTATTCTGGCTACTGACTTTGATTTATGGGATGTTTTTGAAACAGGAAATATCGTGCCAATGAAAAAGGACAAAGACCAGCTGGTACCTAAAACTAAAGCAGAATTTGATGAAGAAGATAAGAAAAAGATGCTGTTAAACAGAAAGGTTGTTTTAATGTTACAAGCAGCATTAAATGAAGATGACTTCTTCAAAGTCTGCACCTTGCCTTCTGCTAAACACATGTGGGAAGCACTAGAGATAGCTTACGAAGGTACAGAGGCTGTAAAAGAAAGTAGAGTCAACATGCTGACCACTAAGTATGACTTACTCAGAATGAGAGATGAAGAAACTATTGGCTAATTTCAAATGTGTCACACTCATCTCATCAACAAACTAGCAGCCCTGGGTAAAACATATGATCAATGTACCTAAGTAAGAAAAATATTGAATGTTTTATCCAGCAAATGGAAGGCAAAGGTCACAGCCATTGAAGAATCCCGTGGAGAATCAATGACATCTGTAGCAGCTCTGTTTGGAAGTCTTGCTGAATACAAGAGCAAGAAAAAATTCAAGAAAGAATTATCAAACATTGAAGAGAATAAGAAAAAGGGACTGGTTCTTAAAACTATAAAAGAGAAAGAGTCAGAAACTGAAGAAGAAGAAGAAGAAGAAGGTGATGTAGAAGATGAAGAACTTGCTATGGTAGTCAGAAATTTCAGAAGAATGTATCGCAAGGATCAACGCTTCAAAAGGCCATTCAAAGGAGGATCAAGCAAAATAATCTGCTATGAATGCAACAAGCCAGGCCATGTTAAAACAGATTGTCCTCAGCTTACAACTCAGAACAAAGAAAAATAAAAAGACAAGAAGAAACTAAAATTCTTCAAAAAGAAAAAGGCATACGTCTCAGGCATTTGGAGTGACAGCTCAGATGAAGAAGAAAGTAAGCTGAGGAAGAAGCTAATCTGTGTCTTGTGGCCCAGGAAGAAGGCTCAGAAATAGAAGAGGTAATTCTTGAACCTAGCTATGATGAATTGCGTAATGATTATGATGAAATGCATTCTGAACTACTTAAGTTTGTAAAAGAATTATCTTTTCTAAGAAAGAGAGTTAAAGAACTTGAGAAACCTGCTGAAACACCTATCATCAACAAGGGGTGTTCATCCTGTGATATTTGAAAAGTGAAAATGAACGTTTATTCAAAACTCTTCAAAAATTCACTCGAGGAAGTGACATGTTGCAAGTTATTCTGAAAAAGTAAAGAGTTACAAATGATAAAAGTTGTATTGGATATCATCCTCAAAATGATTTCAAAACGGGGAAGAAAAAGAAAAGCAATCAAAGCTATTTGAAATTTTTTTCAAAAGTCTGTACATTCATCTGAACCTTTTGCCTTCTGCAATTACTGTAATAGAAAGGGGCATAAAACATCTTCATGCTATTTTAAACGAAATAAGGCATTAGGGACGTATAAATGGGTACCAAAAGGAACTTATGTTCCAAAGGCACCAAACACTAACCCAAGAGGACCTAACAGAACTTGGGTACCTGAAACTGTCAAATGATTTCTTTGCAGGTTTGTCTTAAAGCATCCAAGGCTAGAAAATGGTATATTGATAGTGGATGCTTAAGACACATGACAGGTGACAAAACAAAGTTTGTCAACCTGAAAGCTAAAAATAGTGGAAAAGTGAGCTTTGGAGGAAATCAATCTGGAAGGATCGCTGGAATTGGAGAAGTCACAAATGCAAATGGATCTCCTGTCAAAGATGTGTATCATGTGGAAGGGCTTTGTCACAATCTTCTCAGTGTGAGTCAAAGTGCCGACAAAGATAATTGGGTAATCTTTGATTCTTAGGAATGCTTCATCATCAACAAAAAGGATCTTTCCATTGACAAAGACAAGTTAAACATACAACTCCAAGCTCCTAGGGATGGTAACTGCTATACCATTGATTTAGAAAAGAATTTCACAAACTCCTGCTTAATTAGTCAAGCTGATGAAACTCAATTGTGGCATAAACGTTTGGCTCATGTAAATATGCATCAACTTGACAAATTAATCAGAAATGAATTAGTTCAAGGGCTTCCTAAACTAAAATTAAAAAATGATTTAGTTTGTGATGCCTGTCAAATGGGTAAACAGACAAAATCCTCTTTTAAATCAAAACAGAGATTTCTTCAAAAAGACCTCTTAAACTACTTCATATGGATTTGATGGGTCCTGCTAGAGTAAAAAGTCTGGGAGGAAATCTCTACACCTTAGTAATTGTAGATGATTACTCTAGATTCACGTAAACTATATTTTTGTCTTCAAAGAATCAAACATTTGAATTATTCACTTTTTTGCCAAAAAGATCCAAATTGAGAAAGGTATGTCTATTGTTTCCATTAGAACAAATCATGGAGGGGAATTTGAGAATGGAGACTTTGTTGACTTCTGTGAAAATGAAGGGATTAATCACAACTTCTCAGCACCAAGGACTCCTCAGCAAAATGGAGTGGTGGAAAGAAAGAACAGAGTGTTGGCAAGCATGGCTAGAGCAATGATGATAGAAAAGCAAGTCTCTCAGGTGTTTTGGGTAGATGCTCTGAGTACAGCCTGTTACATTTCAAATAGAGCATACATAAGACCTTCCTTGGGAAAAACACCTTATGAGCTATTCAAAGGAAGAAAGCCAAATCTATCTCACCTTCATGTTTTTGGCAGCAAATGCTTCATACACAATAATGGTAAGGATAACCTCGGTAAGTTTGATCCTAAGTCAGATGAAGGTTTATTTCTTGGTTATTCAAATAGAAGTAAAGCATATAGAGTTTTCAACAAACGTACTTATGTAGTAGAAGAATCAGTGCATGTAGTGTTTGTGGAAACTAATCCTCAACCAAAATCTGATGCTGATGAAGAAATTATAATTTCAAAGGGTTTTGAAAATTCAAATAAGGATAATTCAACTGATTGTCAACCAACTCAAGATTTTGGAAATGAACAATCAGATGAACATCCTCAATCCCTTCAACCAATAGCTTGGAAGTACATTCGCAATCACCCCATCAATCAAGTGATTGGAGAGGTGAGTGAAGGTGTACAAACAAGAAAAATATTTATAAATGAGGCTCAATTTTTAGCTTTCATTTTAAAAATAGAGCCTAAAAATGTTGAGGAAGCTTTGTTTGACAATGATTGGATAATTTCCATGGAAGAAGAACTAAATCAATTTGAAAGAAATCAAGTTTGGGACCTAGTACCCAGGCCAAATGATCATCCAGTCATTGGATCAAAATAGGTATTCAGGAACAAGCTTGATGAATCTGGAATCATTGTTAGAAATAAAGCAAGATTGGTTGCAAAAGGATATAATCAAGAAGAAGGCATTGATTATGAAGAAACATATGCTCCTGTGGCAAGATTAGAAGCTATACGTATCTTACTTGCCTTTGCTTGCATTATGGATTTCAAACTTTTTCAAATGGATGTAAAGAGTGCTTT
>JANTPZ010004714.1:0-12639 GCA_025593235.1 Vachellia pachyceras | reverse complement strand
GAAAATTTGTGATGATTGAAAGTGTGAATATGTGCTTTTGTTTGCTATGGCCATATGCATTTCATTGTTGCATGTTGCACTTTTATGAATTCACACTTATATTGAAAGTTGTCATGCAATTTTATAATGTGTTAGAAAGTTTTGCTACTGGGATTTCCAAAAATCTCACCCTCCCCCACTAACCATTTTTAGGTGGAAGCATACTCAAGGGTAAGAAGGAAGTGAATGATTCTTGAAGCAAAGTGGATATAAAATGTTGTGGAATATGTTATGCACTTTATGTTGTGATGTTTAAAGTTGTAATGTAATATGTAATATGACTTGGGTATGTATCATGGACCTATGATAACTAGTATATGCTTTAATAATGTCTAATTACATGGATTAATGTGGTTAAGAAAAGTTTAGAAATCAAAGTGATAAGTTATGAAGTTAAGTAGGGCTGAAATTTGACCAAGTGCTGGAAGTAAAGTTGGTCATTATCCTTACTTTGCCCTGTCGAGAAACAGAGTAATTGAACTTCAAATAAGTTGAAATTTTATGGAAAAATATTTCACATTGCAAGGTTTAAAAAGAGCTAAATATCACTGGAAATGGAATTTTTTACAGAAAGTTATGACTATTCAAAGTTGACGAAAAATCACAGGAAATCCTGGGAAAATGAAAAATTACCATATAAACAGTACATTTTCATGAAAGAATCTGTACCAATTGGACTAGTTACTGTTCAAATGAGTATTTTTTCCTCATAAAGGAATTTTCAAGCTTCAAATATAAGTTGGAACCATTTGATTTCGATTTTTCTAGAATTAGTTATGAATTTTCAAAGTTGGCCCGAAAAACTGTGAATAGTAACTTTCTCCAAAGTGAAATTTTTCATTTTGATCCCTTTTCACAATGTAAGATGTTTGAGGCCATTAATTGGTTCCAACTCATCATAATAGAAGTTAAGAAGGATAAATAAGAGGTGTTACATGCACAACATTAATAAGTTAACATTACTTAGTGCATTATAACACTTTGCACTCTCAATCTCGATCTTGACTTCTAACATGACTATGTGTTTTCAAAGCTTCCAAAATTGTGCTTGAGCTTCTACCCTATACAATTTTGTATTTAAAATCCAATGGAAGCGTCAAAATACACAAAATCATACTCTTTTCCCCTTGAACCTTAGCTGCACGAAAATCACATAGAATTAGAGAAAATGAGATTTTTCAACATCTCATGGCACACATATGCACAATCTTATTTCTAAACCAATTCCCCTCATACAACAAGTCAAAGACATGCATTTACATGCCTCAATATTTTTGATCTAACAGCAAGAACAGGGTTTTTTTTTGGCCAAAATTCATTTCATCATCAAATCAACTAAAATTGGATAGCAACATATTACAAAACATGCATAGAGTTAATTTGTACTACTTATTACTTGTGATTCTTGTTTTTCTTCATTTCTTTCACAAATCCTTATCATCAAAATTCAAAAAGGCCAACAAATTTACTCATTCAACAATCTAAACCGATTAGATGAGGGATTAAAGGCACTAGATGAGTTCTATACAAAAAATCAAGCT
The DNA here is from genome assembly GCA_025593235.1 of Vachellia pachyceras. Classification (NCBI taxonomy): domain Eukaryota; kingdom Viridiplantae; phylum Streptophyta; class Magnoliopsida; order Fabales; family Fabaceae; genus Vachellia; species Vachellia pachyceras. Next base: position 11,059 of record JANTPZ010004714.1, on the reverse strand, counting down.
TGAAAAAAATTAATTGCCATTAGATTTTCGTTTGAATCTTAACTTCCTTGTCTGTTTGGCCTCCAAATGTGCTCTCCTCTCTTCCTTCTCTGGCCTGCACGATTTTGGAGAGAAAATGGGACTTAGGAGCCTTTTAAAATCTATCCGCATGAATTAAAATGGGTTATGGGGCCCCTTTGAACTGCCAGAGCAAGTTTACACTAATGAAATCTACTGCTTTGGCTAAATATATAATCTTTACTCCTCATCTTTAATTTGAGAGTAAACAAATGGCTCACTCTAGCCCCCCACAATCCTCTTTTCCTAAAATACCCCTACTTCATCTGATTTTCAGCTATCGAAGAACTTTTCTGATCACTAAGCCCATATTAGACCCTTAAAAATTTCCATAATTCATAAGCTCATTAGAGTATTCTTCTTTTCTCAAAATGCATTCCAAAAATGCCCATAATTAATTTTTTTCCCGAAAACCCTAATCAGACGATTTTTGGTCTTTCGTACAACCGTTCTGGCAAACTGTTTATGACTTTATATTGAAAACAATTTTATAAATTAGACCATTCCATGAGCTATTTTTGGCTACTTTAAAATTGCATTTATGAGGCATCAGAATAATTTAAATAATAATATTTTTCCTGAAACTTATTAAATAGCCAAAATATTAATTACTACAAAAATTTCCGCGAAAGGTATTTTTATCCATTTAACCTTAACTAAGACTCAATTACTTATCAGTGACCTTTTCTCTGCCTTTCTTTGCCTAAGGTCAATTTCTATAATTTTGGTTAAAGTTACAAAAATGCCCTTCATCTTTTTGAACATGACCATCATGTCCTTAACTTTTCAAAAATGACCATTTTGTCTTTACATTTTCTACATTTGCATAATGGCAACTTTGGACCCCCTTTCATCTCTTTTCACTCTATGGACCTTTATTCATCTCTAGCCCATCGTTTTAACCTTATCTTTAGTTACAAGAAAATGAAGATATTACAAAAACAACTAAAATCATTGAAGTCTATCATGGTTAATAAAATTTGCCTCTTATCAATACAATTAAAAGTGCTCAAGTAAAATCAACCCATAAGCCTAGGAACCACTTAATGTAGTAAATAACAAAGTTTGGGAACTACTATGGTAATATGCAATTCTATCAGAGCACATACACAAAAAGGGAATGTACACTAATGATAGTCCGACATCATGCCTCAGGTGTCTTCCCCCAAGCTTTGATATAGGAGCTCTCACCTGAAAAAAAACTAAGAACAGCCAAACAAAAGTTTCAGCAACCAATATTCTTAATATGTAATTGGAAAAACAAGACATGTGGCTATAAGTAATTGGAAAGCTTAATATGATAGGTAATAAACTCGATGTAAGTGTGATCCTTATAAATTTATATATAGGGTTCAGGGTCATTTTTATTCCGGAGGTTTTCTTGAAGAAATCACCTTAAATTTTTTTCGATCAACCTTGCCTTAGAAGTGCTAAAATAAAAACGTATCAATTTCATTATGACCTTAAAAGACCAAAGAATTAACATTTGTTAACCAATTTTTGCCAAAATCTAATTTATTTTACAAGAAGCTAAAATTTTGACCTGACCTTGACATACCCTAAAATCTAATTTATTGTACAAGAAGAAATTTTTGAGTGTAGTAGACACTTTTGGAGCTTCAAAAGCCCAATCAAACACACACATTATTGTGTAGAAGCTCCTACACAAAAGGAGCTTTTCATTGCGGTGGGTATCATGGCTCTAGTCTTCCTTCACCTTCATTTTTTTACCGCAATGCATTGCAATGCATTGCAATGCATTATGCTAAAGACTCATGTCGTTTTAAATCATTTTCCACCAAAACTTATTTCTCAAACATTTTCCACCAATTACACAAGGTTATGCATGATATTTTTGAAATACTATCATTTAAATATAAATCTATATAAAAAAGGATATATGTCCATATGTGATTATGAAATTTGAACAATTTTATTTTTTTAATGGTATTTAATTTACATATAACTTCCTTTATTCCATTTTTTATATAATTATCATTATATTTCCCCTAATCTTATCACAATATATAAAATGATATATATGTATTATTTAATGAGTTTCGTGTCATTTTAAGTAATTTTCCACCAAAAGTTATTTTTCCAAAGTTTATCTAAACAAGTTTTACTTTTCATAAAAAGTCACTCTCCAATGTTTATCCAAATATAATATGATTTTCTAAAATATATTATAGATAAAAGTCATTTTTCAAAATGCATTCTAAACAAAGTATTGAATGGAAACTGAATGCATGTCAATAGATCACAGTTTGATCCACATGTTGATATATCATAAATGTGTTATTTGTCTCATAATCCTAGAAAAGATCATGAAATTAATATCCAACAAATAGTTGAAATGAAATTCTAGATGATATATTCACCAAGTCACTTCTATAATAATATTTGAAAAATTTACTCATGACATCAAACTTTGCATACTTAAAAATCTCAACTGACACCTTAAGAGAGGGAATTGATAAACGTTATGCTCTTTTTTTCTTATCTATGTTTTGTCCCATTGGATTTTCCTAGAAAGGTTTTTTATGAGGCAGCATTATGAAGTGTATCTATAAAAGTTGTACTCATTTTCTTTTACTAACTTTTTGTCTTACCATGTTTTTCTTAGTTGAAATTTTTTAATGAGACACACAGTTAGTCTTAGGCTTCCAAGGTGAGTGTTATAAATATTATATGAATGTCTATATCTCCCCATGATCCTCTGTATCCCTCTATTGCATCATATAACTATGCAATTGATTTACCTTGATATTCTATAAGGTTTTTGTCTCACCAGGTTTTTTTTAAATAAAGTTTTTAATAAGGCACAGTTTAGTTATCGACATCTAAGGGAGATGTTATAAATAATATGTGGATGTCTATATCTTCTCATAATCCCCCATGATCCCCTATATCTCTCTAGCATATCCTATAATCATGGAATTGATTTATCTTAATATTGTAAAGCTATGACTATAAATAAAAAGAATCATTTATGTACTTTTGACTTCATATAGTGAATAAGAATAACTTTTTCTTATTCTCTATTTCTCCTTTTTTCTCTTCTTTACCTTAATTTCATAACAATACTTTCATTGTTATAGTTATTTATTTGTGATTGTTTATACAATATTCTATTTTATATCTTCTAAACATTATTATTTGTTGTAAAATTATCGTGTTAATATTTATTCCTAATTTATTATTTTTCTCAAAATCTATTGATTGCATACATTAGATGTAATTTTCAAATTAAATAATTATAAGATGCGGTATTTTTAAAGAAAACAATAATTCTTTTTCCAAATAACAACATAGCTAATTTTTTAAATTTATAAATTATTTTTCTTATTTCTAAATTTAGATATGAAGAATAATTAATTCTTAGTTTATTTGAGGTATCGCACTAGGATCCCATTACAAGTATAAAAAATTGAGGAAAAAGGACCTAACAAATTAATTGAGAAAAAAGACAGTCCATAATCTGCAATTTATCATCCTACATAGTGTGTTTGGATGTAAGAAAAAAATAAAAAAAACAAGGCATGTGACTATATGTAATTGGAGAACTTATATAATGGATAATAAACTTGATGTAAGTATGATTTTTATAAATATATATATAGGGTTAAGATCATTTTTATTCCAGAAGTTTTCTTGAAGGATCATTGGGAACCTTGAAGTTTTTTTGAATCAATCTTACCTTTGAAGTATTAAAATAAAAACATATCAATTTCTCTATGACCTTAGCAGACCCAAACAATCAACATTTGTTTACCAATTTTACTAAAATATAATTTACTGTACAGGATGTTAGAACAAGACCATAACTAATTAAGAACATACTAGATTTATGAGCTCTCTACAATTAAGATATAAAGCAGCGGAAGAATCATTCCTACTCACCATTCCTTTATCTTTCCAAATTGAGATCCAAGATTAATGATAGGAAAAGAATACCTATAAAATAGATTAAGAGTTAGAATGTACTCAAATAGAAATCACAGGGTTACATGTCTCTTTTGAATGGAGAAAAGGCACAGTCATGGCAACTGGTGCATAGCCGTAACCAGTCACGGAACCTCAAGGGAGCAATCCAAGGAGTCTCAATGTTACTCAATTAGTTAAGCTCTTGATGTGATATTCCCACCATTAGGGAGCATTCTTAAATAGAGCTAATTAGGGTTACTCTATGGGCTCAGCCCAAATGATTATGGGCCACACTTAGGATATTTTATTGATTCCCTAAATAACATATATGATAATGATATATATTATAATAAAATATCTAACATTCTCCCACTTTTCCTGTATACAATATGTCAACTGTCAAGCCCAGATAAGCTAAGGCAATGCTGTACGAATCATGGCGAAAGTCCTCTTAAGTTGAGTATTGCCTTCCTTGTATCACATACAACACCCTCACTTAATGGGTCAATACTTGATGAATAAACCTCAGATGTTTATTCAGTTTCCTACTTGAATATTTGTTAATCCCACTTAACATTGGCACCAAAACTTGAGATAACAAACTACACTTTGAATTTCATCACTTCATAACCCCTCATCTAGATCACTTAATGTGATCCTTCTCCGATGAGGTATTTGATCCTTTAATCACTCTAAATGCATGGAATTAATTTGAAAGGATCGATCCCTATGTGTTTCATGACCTGGTGTTAATGGTCATACAACTCTCTTGATGGATTTAATTGACTAAATAAACCTCTTGATGAAATCCCTCAAACAACAACACCATAGTTTGCCTCCAAGAATGATTAAATCATGCATTTCATGGATGGAATAAGCAATCAATGGTTGCTTAGCAATCCTTCACTTCTCCATAATGCAACTTGTTCGTTAAATGCAAATGTGTATCATAATGTTAGCCATTTTATGGATAACTCACTCTTGCTAAATTGTACAGATATAATTATTTAATCAAAAGCAAAATTCCTTATATGTAAACATATTACTCAATGCACATTTAATTATGTACTTCACAGTTGCAGCCCTTTATTCAAGCATAAACTTGCTTGATAATCCTTCCAAAAATCACTTCAGTGGCATTGCTTTATTATGTGGGCACTCAAATTAAGCTATGCCTCAATTAAATTGGAAGATACAATCATCATTTCCCATATATGATGATTGCATTAGAGACATGTAGACAATTTGAGTATATTCTTACAATTGGTATTATTTATAACAGATACTATCCAATCATGGATTGTTCAAGTTCTTGTAACTACAGGTTACTAGTGATGATCTCAAGAAAGATGAGACAACCTCTTTATGTATTCTAAGTGAATACCAAATTATAAACCTGTCAAATCACAACTTATGAACAATAGTAATCGTTACTAATAATACCTTGATTCATTAAATACAAGCAACCATCATACCATCCACTTGTAGTTTATGGTTGTCTTGCCTCCCACTAATTAATTGATACAAACAAGATCATGATGCTTCTCAACATTGTACTAGATGTGACAACACCATGACACCCTAATTATCACTATTGTGAGAATTGCTTGTGATAGAATGATCTCTCAATTTTTGTCAATTGAATTCTCCTTTCATTCACTTGGACCCTTATTGCATTTTCACCAAAATATGCAATGTTTGTCCTTTAGGAATATTTTCCCTTTACACTCATCCTTAATAAGACAATTCTATAAAATGAGTTTCTAACTATTTCAAGGGAAATAATTTAATTACAAACTTTCTTGGAATCTCATCCTGAAAACAACCAGTTGTCTTAAGTGTATTACTTACAAGCGAAACCAAGCTGTAAACTTTAATATCTAGAATATTTATTAAAAGTATACTAGATAATTGTCCATCAATTAGAACATTAATTGAACAAAATAATGATGCATGTAACCTCTAACTTATCATAATCCTTCAAATCCTTTGAATGACATGAGGGTCCAAATAAACCTCTTTCACACTTAATAGAGATTTTGATAATACCATATGCTATGTAAGTTGAGGAAAGAACTTTATACAATAAGTTTAAACTAAATGAGGCTACAAGCACACCGATGACAAGAGTATATCCATAATATCTCTGAGCTTTCCTTTATAAGCATGCTACCCTAACTTGCGCATCCATTTGTGGCAGTTGGTATTGCAACTCAATAATTTTCATTTAAAACCTCATTTTCCTTCAAATCTGAGCAAACCCTTATCCATACTATTTCAATGAATACTTGCTATTTACATTACATCATATCCATTCATGAAATAATATAATAGCTCAAACTAATGAAACAATAAATTGGAAAACCATTATGCCAGGATTCCATGGAGATCTCTTGTGCTAAGAACTCTTTATGGAGAATTGATTCACTCTCAACACACAATATGATTCCTGGAGAATATCACAATGTCTCTAACAAGTTTAAACAATCTCAATAAACTAAAGAGATAATAAAAATTATGCTACAAATTCAACACCAACAATGTTTACATGAATGCTTTATGAGGCAACCAACCATCACTTGTAAGTGTATATTTACCCATGTAAATCATACAATCATAGATTTCGTATCACTAATGCCTACCTGTGGGCAAAGACATTAGCATAACATAAATCTATGTACACTAAATGGTGAACCTAGAACGCATTTACATTCCTTAAGTACCCGTGGGCAAACTTGGAAAATACAAGGCCATATCTATCCCACCCTAATTAAATATATGATTATAATTATCTACCTGTGGGCAAAATGCTAGCGTAGGATTTGACCAAGAGGTAAACTTTAGATTTCTCAATCTACTATCTGCAACAATCAAAGTCTTCACAAGCCTTTGCAATGGAGTATCACTCCCCCTTACACTTTTCACCAAAACAGAGGGTCTAGTGCTCTGTTTTCTAACTCTAACTGAGCCCATAAATCTCAAGGTCCCAACCTTGAGCTTATCACAAGTTTACAATGAAGAATAGCTCAATAAATTCTCTCTCAAGAGTATATATCAATTACTGAAGCACAAATGTTTTTTTACTGCTTCTGTGCATGTTGACTCTGCTTTTTTTTACTGCTTCTGTGCCTTGGTATGCTATCTCTAATGCGTCCCACATGTGTTTTGCGGAGGGTAGAGTGCAGACTTTGAAGAAATCATCTTCATTCAATACTGCTTGTAGCATCAGTGTGACCTTTCTATTTAGAAGCATTTTCTTCTTGTCTTCCTCATCAAATTCTAGTCATGTTTTTGGAACCAATTGATCCTTGTCCTTGTTCATTGGCACGAAGTTTCTTTTTTCAAAAACATCCCACAAATCTAAATCATTAGCTAGAATGAAGTTTTGGAATTTGATCTTCCAAAAGAAGAACTTCTAGCTGTTGAACGATGGTGGTCTGGTGATCGATGCTCCGTCGGCTATAATGTGATTGCCAAATCCTACCATGATCGTTCTTGAGATAGTTACATCCTTTAAAACAAGAGACATGCTATGATACTAAATGTTAACATAGGATTTGACCAAGGGGGTGAATTGGTAACCTTTTTTAAAAAAATTGAAATCACAAAGTACATAATCAAAACAATGTCACCGAGTGAGCAGAATAGGAGATAGACACGACAGATTTATCCTGGTTCGGTCCTCTTAACCTACGTCTATTCCTTAGAGTACCTATGAGATTTCTCAATCCATTATCTGTAACAATCATAGACTTTACAAGCCTTTACAAAGGAGTATCACTCCCTCTTATACTTTTCACCAAAACAGAGGGTTGAGTGCTCTGTTTTCTAACTCTAACTGAGCCCAACAATTTCAAGGTTCGAACCTTGAGCTTCTCACAATTTACAATGAAGAATAGCTCAATAAATTCTCTCTTAAGAGTAGATAGCAATTATTGAAGCACAGAGATTATAAAGAAAGATTTGCAGAGAATAGTTTGAATGTAATGAATGCCGGAATTTATTCATAGTGTTCGTCACATTTCTCTGTCTTGAATGCTTGATCTTTTATAGGTGAAGAGTAATAAATTAGCCATTAGACTCAATTAATAACCGTTACTCCCATCACCAACCAATCTGCTTCACCATTAATGAAGCAATTAATGAAGCTTGACTGAACGACGGTGAAGATGGAATACAAACGTTAGATGCTTCTTGTCTGAGATTTAGTCTGCTTTTATTCCTATTCCATAAATCAAGGTTCCTGCATTTATAAGAGCAGTTAGAATTCAAAAAGGTTTAGCATGAATAAGGAATGATTTGGTATAGCGTAGGCGAGGCTGTCAGACTTTCAGCTTGAAACACACCTTAACTAATCCCTTTAGCTCCCTTTTATATCATTATGGAACCATTATTGGGCCTTGAACAGCTTAAAAAGTCAAAAGAAATCAAATCTGAAAATTTGATTTTTAAAATTTACTATTCACTGAATTTTGGCCCAACTTTGAAAATTCATAACTAATTTTAGAAAAATCAAAATCAAGTGGTTCCAATTTCTATTTGAAGCTTACAAAATCCTTTATGGGGGAAAAATACTCAAAGGGTTAGAAACTTACCCAATTGAATCAGTTTATTACACAAAGTTGCACTGTTCATTTGGCAATTTTTCATTTTCCCAGGTTTTTCTGTGATTTTTCGTTAACTTTGGAATATCATAACTCCTCGTACAAAAACTCCAAATTCAGTGTTCTTTAGCTCATTTTAAATATTGCAACATGAACTATTTTCCTATAAATATTCAACTCATTTGGAGTTCATTTTCCTTGTTTCACGTCATACCAAAGTTGGGGGTTTGATCAACCTTACTATCACTTTTGCCATTCTCATTCTTTCTTTTTAGCAAGCTTGCTTGCTTTCTCCTTTTGCTCATAATTAAACATGCATTAGCCTATATTTAAAGTATTCTTTCATCTCTCTTTGACTACTACATATGTAGAGGTTTAGTTTACAAACCACATACAAACTTAAACATAAGTTGCTAATATCACACATAGCTTTAATACATAAAAGCACAACATTATGCCTTCTTGAATCACCATTCATTTTGCTCTTACCCTTGCTTGAACTTCCACCTACATCGTTGGTTGAGGAGGGTGAGATTTCAAGGAAATCCCAGTAGCAAACACTCTAATAATTCATCTACGTGCATGATTATCAAATGAAACAAGTATGTCATGTAACAAGAACAATCAATCAAGTTTTCGCCAAGTCAAGACAATCATTGCATAACAACCATCAAACTTTCACACAAATAAGATTTCATAATTCGAATGGCTGCAACCACACCACAAACATTGCAATCAACACATATATAATCAATGCAAAGCAGATGCCAAAGTTAGGATTGTTGCTACCTTGTTCTCTTAATTCCCCTTGAACATGAAGCTATGTTGTTAATCTTTTCCAACAATTTCTTTGGTATTTAAAATTCCTAAAAATTACACAAGAACATAGTCATCATTCTCAAATCATTAACTAGACATCAAATTCACAAAAACGTAATATAGTCCTCTTGCTCTTTTAAAGAATTCAGAGCTTGGAAACTTGTCTTAATGATTTCTAATGCTTCCCAAAACTTGTGGTCACTTTTACCCTACACAAAAACTCATTTTGAACCCATTGGAAGCATCAAAATCATCAAAAGAACACTCTTTGCCCAAATTCTAGACAAGGCTGAGACATTTCTCAAACTACCATCAGCATTATTTTTCCAAATTCTATCACTTATACCATCATATTCTTAATCTTAAAAATCATATTCATGGATAGTATAGCTTGATTTTAACTCTCCCATATCAAGTAAAAATTTGGGCAGCATCTCCCCTTAAAATTTCATCATCCCAAATTTTACAAAACTCAAAAACAAGATCCAACAACAACAAGATATATACCAAAACACTCTTTACAACACAAGGAGGCTTTTGCAACAAATCAATATTTCTAAATCCCTCTCTTTCTAACTTTTTCTCTCAAGAACCCTAACCATGAAACTTGAGAAAGAGAGACCAAATCAAAATTCCAATCCATGGAAGTTGCAGAGGGGAGCACAAGGATGAAAATCATGTATAGCTTTAGGTGTTTCCACGTCTTACCTTTGATTTTTGAAAGCTTTTCTCTTCTCTTGCTATGGAGGAAATGGTGTCTTCTCCCTCTCAATTTTATGTCCAAATGGGTCAGCCAAAGTGGGAGGAAGAGGAGGGAAAAATGAATTTATAAAACCTCATGAAATAAAATGGAAGACTAAGATGAAAACTTACTAATTAAGCTTAATCTAAGGGTTTAAATTGTTGCCACCACATAACCATTTGTTAGCTCCTCATTGGCTCATTAAAAGTAGCAATGATGGCTGTAACTAAGGTGTTAAAATCTGGTTTGGCTAACCAAACTGGATTCCTTTCAGTTACTTTTACCGATTACACTTTTTACCAGTAAACACAACTTTATTCTGGTAAATCTTTTTTCTACTTTTCTGTAGATATTTTCTTCCTCAATCATATTTTCCTCTTGAATATGGTAAAATTATTATCCCCAAAATACCACTTGATTTCCTCAAAATTTACAGGATTATTTTATCCTGTCTAAAACCCCTGAAAATATGTAATTAGAGGGCAAAATACTTTTAGGGCTTTAAAAATTTCTACATTTTTCACTGATACTCTAACCCTTTTTTCTTTTCCCAAGATGCCCTCTAGATTGTCCAAAATTAATTTTTGAAATAAATTATATTTCAAGGATTTTCGGGTCTTTTTCCTGATTTTCGGGAAAATCGCCTTAATCGTATACTAGGCAATAATTTTATTAAATACTATAAAATTCACTTTATTTTTCTATGCCCTGAACTCAACTGATTGAGGTCTCCTGATACCTCAAATAATTATTTTTGGCCATTAAATCTTCAAAATTCTGTAAATAAAAATCTAGGCCGATTTTCAGCAATCTGTCGAAACTCTGTTAATCAGTGAGTTCTGCTCTATCTTTTGGGCATTTGTGAATTTTTCTGATATTTTGGTCAACATTTGACTTTTTGACTTTGAAT
>JANTPZ010004713.1:0-10794 GCA_025593235.1 Vachellia pachyceras | reverse complement strand
GTGGGGATAGACGAAGCCACCATTCTGGGCTACCCCAAGCTGCTGTATTCTGAGGCCATGTTACAAAAACCAGATTCCACAGGGACATGCTGCTCCATATGCCTAGGAGATTACAGAAGCAGGGATATGCTTCGGGAGCTACCTGATTGTGGCCATATATTCCACCTTAAGTGCATTGATCCATGGCTCAGAATGCATCCGACGTGTCCTCTCTGCAGAACATCTCCTGTCCCAACACCACTCGCAACACCTCTCGCCGAGGTGGTTCCGTTGACCACCCGGCGCCTACCATAATTTTAAGGGGGTAGCAACACTTGATCAAAGCAGAATCAGAATTCTGAATTGTGAAGTGAGTTATATCTTTCACATTATGAAATTAAGACGTAGTTATTGATACAGGATTCTTTTTCTTCTGTGAGCTTTTTTTCCTTTCTCGTTTGATTATTTGATATTGTATATTCTTTTCTATCGTGGCAGCGGCCATCAGTATAAAACAAAATTGTTCATTTTCTCATTAATTTACCCAGTGTAAGTGGACAGTATTGGAATATAATGTCTATTCTCCATTTCTGAGGGCTTGGATCTTTACGTCTAAGTAGAATTGTTGCATTCCAGAACTTTGTGACTTTAGAATAGCCTAAAATGAAAATTTTCCAGTTTCCATATTCAGGCTGGGAAAGATTATACGTTAATACGTTAATGTTAAGTCATACTTCAAAAGTCAATCGGTGTTTAAGGGTTATTCTAGCCTAAAAAAAATGAAGAACCTGAGAAACGAACCAGAAGGAAAACAAGAATTTGCTTTTCGCAACAAGACCTCACTCCGGTTCCCATTATTTTTGGGCATTAAATCGTCAATTTTTGTACTTGGAATCCCAGTTACATGCTTCCTTCGCCCAACAACTAACCCTATCAGAAGAACGTCTCATTTTGTTTTTTTTTCTGTTAATAACAGTAGCACTAGCATGGGTAAATTCATCCATGCCCATCGTGATGGGGTATGATGAGATAGGCAAGAGATGGGACCAAAACTACTTTTCTAATAACATGAAGTACATTCGGAAATAATACCAAAATCTAGAATCCGCAGAAAAGCAAGTGATAAGAAATAAAATCTTGAATCAAAGTTCTTTGAAAAGTCAAAAAGCTATAAAGTTATAAACCAGCACAGCCTTTCCAGAATTACATGTTATGTACCAGAAGTTTGCGCTTACTAAGAAAACTACGAGAAATTTACATGGTACCCCCCCCAGCAAGCGCCCACAAAAAATAGCTCACTGTTAGGCTTTTCTCTAGTTAATTTCACTTCAAAAACGGGGCACAGAATTCCTGACAAACAACTGTAACGCACTTGACTTGATGTTGAATAAGATTTATGCCAGAACCTGTGTTATTGAAAGGGCAATATTCTCTGTCACTGAAAGGGCGAGATTGAATGCTGGGGTCAGCGAAGTTACAGAATGTGATGGTAACACCTGGGTGAAGTGGAACTCGATTTGCAATCTGCGGTGAAGTGGTGTTGATGATATTAAGCCTTTCTTGACATCAGCTTGTAATTCCCCGATAGGAATTGCAGCCAAGAAGCTTTTAATGTACTCTTTGCAAGCTTCCTTCCCTTGGCACACAAGCTCCTCTTCCTGCTCATCCTTCAACTGCTCTTCTGGCTTCACACCAGAATCTACCTCCTTAGTGTTAACTTGCTGGTCCTGCGTGCCATTGCGCTCTGATGCTATTGCAGCAGTTTGCTTATCACTGGCAGTTTGCTCTTCTGATGACTGGGCAACATTTTTAGTTTTGTTTATTACTGTGCTGTCATCAAATTTTAATATATACGCCTGATTGCATCCTTCATAAAGCCTCTCCCCTAAAGTGTCAATGATGTAATAAGCATCCGCTTCTACTTTGAGGATGAAAAAATGGTCATTCCAACTCAAAATATAAACACGGGGTTCAGCCTTGCTAGGGCACTCCTGCTCTGCACGACTAATCTCATCCCAAATGTTATCAAAAGACATGGCACCATGCAGAAAGTCAAATCTCCCCTCATCCATTCCTTCTGGATGGAAGAAGCCAATAAATGACTTCCCGGGAACCACAGAAAGAGGGCGTATTTTGGCTTGAACAACTGTTTCCAGATCAAAGTGTTTGTCCGGAAATTTCTCCCTATAGGTCTCATTTTCACATAAGTTTCTCCATTCTAACGAACCTTCTCGAATTAGACTATCAAACTGGGACTTTATGGGCATGAGATCAGGATTGTTTTGAAACCAATCAGCAATTACAGCAACAAGAGCTGTACATGCACTCTCACCAGCAGCGCTTTCACTACGCTGATCAATTGAGGCAAAGAAGGCCTGCGTCAAAAGCTTCATGTGACCATCACGACTTATTACTTCTTTTTGCTCCCAACACCCAATGGCAAAATTATCATCCCCAAATTCAGAGACCGAAGATCTAGTTGCGCATGAGTCATCCTCAGTCTTGTGCAACTGGAAGATATAGCAAAACAACATGAATGATAAGCTAAACGACTGTGCACAACTAAAGTTAAATATGATAAAACTATTTTTATAGAATGCATGAATAATTGACTGGCATGTAGCACATTTACTTGCTAAATGAAGTAAAACGTTCGGCTTTAAAAATCATCAGTCATTGCATTTAGTATTAACGTCCAGACCAAAGTGGGCAGGGATAATTATTTTCCAAACATTACGACAACCAGGATATTTGCAAGAGAAAGTCAGGTAAATTCCCAAAGAGATTGACACCATCTTCTAGCTCACAATGGTGAGCTTTCTAGAAACTATTTCCCAAGCGATAATACAAAAAAATCCTGAGCATCAAATTTCAAATTACCAGGCAGCAAGCCTCTTGAAGAAGCATAAGGACTACAAAAACAAGCGGAAAGGAAACAAATATGAGAGATTCTTACCCCAAGAGTGATGGATTCATCAAAACTAATTTGGCGACGATCAAAATCTATGTCATCACCACCTTCTTCTGCATAGGCCTTCTTTAACAAGGGCTCTCCCTTAGCTTTGGGTGATCTGAAACTCAACTTTCTCTTCCTCCAGGGCAATATACTACGTTTTGAACTAGGTAAAAGAGAAGGCTCAGAATATGTCACTGATAAATCTTCCATCTGCAAGCACCCCACATCTGACTTGCCATTGCTGTAGTAAACCCAGTCCTCATCATCATCACCATTTACCCTCAAGCAAGAATAAAATGTCCCTCCAGCATTGGCATGGGCCAGTTTTCCATAACTGAATGACTTTCTCATACTATCTTCCTTTCCCTCATCCGAATCTCCTTCTCCAAAATCATCAAGAGAGTCAGAGTCGAAAGAATAATTGCACTCACCATCCTCACTCTTGGCAGAGCATCTACCTTCACTGGCCTCCTCCTCATTGCAAGCCTTTTTTGCTTTCCTAGTGGATACATACTCCGTGAAAATCTTTACTTTTCTAAGACCAGCTTTGATTGCAGAAAGCTCATCTTTCTCTGCAAAGTTAGTTTCTCCTCGCTGGGATGGAGATGGAACAGAAATTATACTTCTCTGAACTTGATCTATACTTTCTTGAGCAGCTCTTAGCTCTACCAAGTTAATTGAGACCTGCACGATCAAGAGATACTAAGAGAGATAGAAAAATAACATAGACACTGCTAATCAGATGACAACGGTAACAGTTAATTGCACCCGCTTACACGCAAATATGAAAAAATGAAGTTTGTATGACATCAGGGGGGGAAAGGTGAGAGACATACGCAAAGCACTGGACAGGGTTCAACAGGACCTCCCGGGAGAGTGAGTGGGATGTTTAAATCAAAGTCTTTCTGGTCAGCTGCTGATGCGAATTCAGCAAGATTCAGTGATGCCGTTCCAACAACAGGAACCTTGTTCTTTGGCCTTTGATTCAATCCCTGCATTACATGGTACATCGGCATCCGGTTAGATAAATAGAAACAGTAATCTATATTCGAAACGCAAGAACCAAACAAGAAGTTGGACATTGTTAGCAATGAAAGATTACCCCAAAAAACATAATAACCCAATAGTGGACTATTTGAAGTAACAATAGCAAGAAAAATGCTTTTCAAGAAATAGTGAAATTTCCAAGCTTAAGTCATTTAGCAGTAAAAGAATTACAGACGGACAAATTATGTAATTAACATCCCCCTGTTCAACACTGGTCCACGATTTTTCATTTAAAAGGATTTCAAAAGGGTAAAAACTAAAGAAAGTGAGAAAAATTATCATTGAAGGTAGATGGGCTCATGTGAATAACCAGCCAAAAGTTCGATTCATACGAACTTTCGTTTCAGTACATGAAACAGTAGAAAGCAACAATTTGTTTTCATAAATATAAATGTTTAATACATCTTCATGGAAGTTGGCATAATCTGTACCGAAAAGAATTGTAGAAATGAGGAAGAGGGCAGATGAATTGAAAGGCAGAGAGACTGACATGAAAGACAGTGAAAGCGATCTCCCAAGGATGGAACACATTGTCCTTGTAGGCTGAAAGAGTGCACAGACTCTGAAACTCCTCGTCCCAGTCAACGACGCCGTTGTGAACATCGCCGTCCACCTCCCTCGTAAAGTTTCTGAGCAACGCGCGCCGCAACGAGCCCAAGGTTAACTTAGGACCCTTCCACTTAATTTCGACGGCCAGTCTAGTTTCACCAGTCCCCTTCTCCGCACTCTCCCGCAGCAGATCACAGGCCCCCAACCTTTTCACGATGAGCCTCACCTCATACTTCCGGTGAACGAGGGGCGGCCAGGGCCGCCACCGCATCATCTTTACTACCATCGGGATGGACACAACAAACACGAACGGAAAACTTGAACTTGAAAAAGGAACGGAATGGAAGGAATCTGGGGATCCGAAGGGATATGACAACCGGATGGGATCTTGGGAAATCTTCGGCTCAAATGTCGAGAGAATGCAGGACTGCAATTCGCGCAGAGAAATGTTTCTGCAGAAAATCTCCGCAGGAAAAGAGAGTGGGAGAGATTGGGCGAGAATATGCCGTTGTTTTGGGTTAAAAGGGCGAGGGGGAAGGGAGTTGGGTAATAATCAAACCAGGGTTAACAGGGCGAGCACGGGCTCAGGGTTAAGTTCATCAACGGTGAAGTAACCACGGAGTTGACTCCTCCACAGTCCGACCGTTTCTCTTTTTTCTGTTTTTGACTTTTTCCATTCTGATTCGGTTTTCCATTCCCAAGCATATCCATTTCATGGATATACGAGAATCGTAAATTTGATTTGATGCTTTTTGTAAGTGCCTGGATATGGGCATTGGGTTGTCTTCCTCTTGGATGGAAAATTGAAGCAAAAACATCACTTTGTTTTACACCCGGGCGTGCGGATTCAGATAACATTGAACGGTGGCAAAAGTGCAATTCAGGCTTCGAACGTTTTATAATATTTAATTAAAATTCTAAATGAAAGAACGTGCCCACTGGTACTTGCATTTCGAGTCAAAAATATAAAGTTTCTTTAAAATATGCATGCCTTATATTTGATATTGAATAAAGTAATTTATCGTCCAAGAATTGGTACCATTTAAAAACACGGTAGAGAAGTACTTTTACGCAAGTCGAAGTAAATATGTGAATGAGATTATCTCGTTTTATTGAAAAATACTGTTGAATGCACGTTTAATTTTTCCAAAAGCTCTAACAAATATGTCCATTGACAGCGAGAAATCTCTCTGATCGGCAATAGGCATTCGAAAAACTGTTTGTATTCTACAAACGCGTATTCAACAATATTTTTTGTAAATCGAGATAATCTCCTTCACACATTTACCAGCTCTCTCTTGTCCACTTCTATTCTTTGCATTTTTCATTTACGTCGAAACTTCCTATGTTACAAAGCCACTTCCGATTCAATCTGTGTTGTCCTTTCTGCCAACGCACGCACACGTTCATTGGAGGATCACTCTTTCCCTTCCACTATATTCATATCGATCAATCCTCTTAGGAATGCTGTTCAACACTCGTTGAACTTAAGTTCCAACAATTAATATAATGCATTGAAATTTTATATTTCCCGTCCTGTTAATTTTAAATTCCCATGATATATATTAATCCGTGAACATTATTTACTTAAATAAGACCAGCTATGGGGAGTTCTACGGGAGTAGTCGCATGATAATTTTCATAGAGTATGATGCTATTCGACAGTTTTGTTGATATCAGTTAAAACCATTTTAAAATGTGCTTGAACTTGATACGGAGAGGACTCTAATACGGAGAGGAAAAGTATTATTATAATTAAAAAATATATTGCAATAAAATAAAAAATATGTTATTCCAAAATTAATTTAAAATAAAAGTTATATAATTATAGTTAAAAATATGTTATTATAGATAGAAAATATCACTATAAAAATATATTATTATTATAACGTAATTTATAGTGTAAATATATTATTATAAATAAAAAATATTATTAAATTTAAAATAAAAATATGATTATAGATAAAAAAATATTCTTATAGATATACTAATATATCAGCTTAGTCACAATTCAGATATCGATTTATACTTTAAATGTTTATCTCAATTTACGTAAAAACTCTTATTTACCATGTTCGTAAACGTTACGCAACTGGAGGAGCTCCGAAGGCTCGTAATATTAGGCCTGTTTGGTAATCATGTGCTTATTTTCATAAGCACATTTAACAGTGCTTTTCCTCAAAACGAGACAATCTCCTCCACATATTTACCTCGACTTATGTGAATAAGCACTTATAAGTGGCTTATGGCAATTTGTTAAACGGGTTATTTATTTCCGCATTGAGCGGTGCCACCTGCACGACCGTCTCACGGTTTTCAATACTAAATAAATGCCACACAAATATCAAAGTCAACCCCTGGCCAGATAATATATATATATATATCATCATAAATGGCAATGCGTCTCCTACCTCTTCTCCCAGAAAACAAAGAATCCCCGGCCAGGAACCTGGCACTGGGTATTTTGATTCGCGCCTTATTAGTTATTACAGCCTCGGATTGTGATCGCCTACGCTCGTGTCCACACAGAATACCTTCAATGAACTTGGTCGTCTGTTCCATGGTCGTCTCCCATCTCCGCCACCAAGGGAGCCTTCGTCGTCTGTACGTGGGACACTTCACGTATCTGTAGTAGTGACGGATTCAGATCCTGGTTTAGGAATGTAAACTATTCTTTGAGAAGATAAATTAAACTTATTCTTAATATTTTTTTAGAATAATTTGAGTAAAAATTTAGTGAGTTCAAAATTAACAAACGAGTGGATGCAAAATAAATCACATAATACTAATATATACCTAATTTTCTGAAAATCAGGGGTGCGGCTACACCCACGGGATACCATGTAGGTCCGCCTCTGTGATTACAGGTTGGCCTCTGGGACATGCATTATTGGTTAGTGGTTGCCATACCGAAAGGTGATTTTAGTAAACAATCAAATATAATAATTGAATTAAGGGTTAAGCTGGTAATTTTCCTTACCTCTCTCCCCGCAGGGGAGCCCAGGTATGCATGTACACTAAAACCCCCCATAATAAAGAGCCTTGCATGCTAGAAAATCGAAAAGCACCAATATAAGTGAATACCCAGAATTATAGTCATTTTATTTCTATATTTGCTTACGTAACCGAAGAATGGAAAAGAAAAGGTCACAGGCAAAAACATTTCCCGGCCGGCCCTGGCCTCCACCCCCATCAACCATCAAAAAACCATTACAAGCAGCGCGATGGACTGTACTTAAGTTCGGGGAAGCAACGTAACTGTGAAATCTGTTTCAGACCCAACCTAATCACCATATGCATAATTAATATTAGTTCCAGTCTCCTCACCATATATCCACCACTCATTTCAACGGATGCCTTTCATGATTAGTAGGTAAGCGCCCACACACACACACACGTATAAATATATATAAATATATATATATATATAAGAATGCAGAATTTGACTCCTGTGCACTGATAATTATTCACACACACGCATATAGTGTTGGAAAAGTGTGTGTTAAAAGGGAGAACCCAAGTCCCACATTGCTTGGGTAAATGAAGGCTTGAGAGTATATATGTTAAGGAGTGATATGGGCTTGTAAAAGGGTCAAGAGAGGAGGTGGGTCTTGCGCGCATAAGAACAAGCAGAAATGAGGCAACGCAGTTGAAATCCGGCGATTTCCCCGTGCGAGCGAATAAGATAGGCACTGGACATTTTTTAAAGTTTTCATTTTGGAAATTTGCAAAATAAATTTTATGAAAATATTTTGCTTACCCGGGAACCTTGAGTTTTAGCTTCATGAGAACTTGAAACTTTCAGATTTAAAATTGTTGGACCATGCTAATCTTAATCCATGATTTTTGCTTGTGTTTGATTACCTTCAAAACGCCAGACTTCATTGTTCATAAAATGCTGTCTGCAATATTCAATTTCATCCAGATTCTTAGCCTGTAGTTCTCAAACTTAATGGTGCCAACGTTCAAAAACGTATTGCCTTTGATTGCCAACGTTCTGGAATTCATGTCACATAAAGCCAGTGTCTGCCAATATCATAACCGATGCTTAATGGCGTGTTAATCAGCATTTAATGGCTGTCCAACGTTCAAATGTCTTCAAGTGCCTATAAATACCAGCCCCAACCAAAGAGTCCAGTGCACCGAGCTCGAGCTCCCTCTCCTCTCTTCCTCCTTGCTCTCTGAGCGTCTGCTTTTATCTTTCTGCTGTTCTGCTCCTTGCTCCGACGAGAAGGACCCGTTTAATCCTGGGGAGTTGCCATCCTGTGGCGGAATAACTCTTAGGACAGTGTTTCGTACACGACTCGGGTAACATTTTTACTCTCACGTTTTGTTGTTTTGCAGGTGCGGTGATAACATATAGCATATAATATAATAAGATATAATCATACAGATGACTGATGGATATCACTGAAGCTTCATCCTTTTTAGATTTTGTCGCGGTCCCCAGTTACACCTCAAGGCGTGAGCGAAAGAAATAACCCGGCAAGTGTGTGTGTATATATATATATAATGATGAATGGATGGCTGAACCTTTATCTCGAGGATCAATGGGTGATTGAAATGGACCCAATATGTAATATGTAATAGTAGTATATATGATTGCGAACTTGCAGTGCGGGTTTCCTCTTGATCTCTTAGAGGACTGACACTTGAGATGGTTAACTAAGATTGTCGCCCAACATATATATTATTATTGCTGTTGCTTTAGTAATATATTTGTCATGGAAACTTATGTCTGCAGTGTGTTCTGCGAACAATACTCATTCACAAGTCATGGCTTTTTTTTGGTTTGTTCTTTATAAATATCTTCTTCCTCTTCCTCTGGCTACCATATCCTGACCACTGAAATTAAAAGATTGGTAATTTCGCTCTCTCTTCTCTGTTTCCGTTTTCTGCCTGTGATGCAATAACCTGCTAGATCATCTGATCTCTCCTGATTAAGAAGGATTGCTAGCAGAGGTGTTGAAGACGAAGTGTGAAGACTAATAAATCATTCTCAAAACACGATGCGACTAGCTAGTTGACGGAAAACAAAACAACAATGGATTTACTAGCTGTAAAGTTAGAATTAGAATGGGGATGAAGCAGCAGAGACTCGGTAAAATGAGGAGGAGCAGCAGCAAAAACCCTTGAAAAGCAAACGAAGCCTGCGACGAAAGCAACGCGTGAAAAGATACCCACTGATCATAGAAAACAGTGGTGAGGGGGGCCTACATGAAAGGTACACGATGACAACCACACATCACTACTTGACAGCGGAATGTGATGCCGTACAACCAATCACATCCCGCCACCTGTCCCGCTTCTTTATTCAGACAAACTTCACAAAGCACATTTCCGATCATAACTGGACTAAGCAAAAAACGGGGAAAAAAAAAATCTTACATGAGACAGTTTCCAAAACTGGCCATTTCCATAAAATTAAAAGTCCTAATCCTGCATGATTCATGAACGTGGTTTGATTCACTTCAAAGCTGTCAATGAAGCACGGTCGCGGAGGCATGTAAGATAATTAAGGATATCATTATCTTCAATATGAACTTATTAAATTTTCTCCATTGAATTTTACTCATTAATAAATTACGGCCACGTATTTTTTTTTCTTTTTAAGGATCTTTAGAGTGAGGGAACTTATGCAGTTCCTTTAAAAAAGTGAGGTATTATAAAGCAAATTGGACTGTGAATGAAGTGTGTTGAAAATAACCAGTCTCACTTATAAAAGAAAAAAAGGAACTGATCTTGATTATCCTCCACCACAACACAAACAATCCACTAACCAAGAGGCCAAGTTACTTTCGATCGAAGTCATTTACGTGGAGGACATTGAAAGCAATGCCAACAATACAATGATATCAAACAAGGACCCCTTCCTTCCTCAAAACCCAGGTATATATAGGGCCCGTTTGGCAAATTGCCATAAGCCACTTATAAGTGCTTATTCACATAAGCCGAGGCAAATATGTGGAGGAAATTGTCTCGTTTTGCGGAAAAGCACTGTTAAACGTGCTTATGAAAATAAGTCAATGGTTACCAAACATGCCCATAAGCTCCGTTTGGTAAGCCCGTTGGCACAACGTGTGTGCTTACCGATACACTTTTCCTCTCACATAAACTATCTCGAAATCTGTGTCCGTTTTTCCAACGGGCTATCCAAACGGAGCCATGGAAACTTTCAGGACACAGAACATTAGCCAAAAAGAAAACTCAGAAAAGAACAGATCTTAAGTGCAGCATCAAAACAAAAAGAATAAAGATAAAAA
>JANTPZ010004711.1:0-13128 GCA_025593235.1 Vachellia pachyceras | reverse complement strand
TTCTTTTTTACGCTTAGTACACGTATTTGTTTTAAAGACAAACTAGCAGCATTATCGAATGATTGAAGCGAGGCAAGTGATATGGCATTGGGTGTGCACAGGATCACTGGAATGCGTATATAACAGAGGAAGATTTCAAGTTCATGTCAGAAAATGGTATAAATGCTGTGAGGATTCCAGTTGGATGGTGGATAGCATTTGACCCAACGCCACCCAAGCCATTCGTGGGAGGGTCGCTGGAAGCGTTAGACAATGCCTTCACATGGGCACAGTATGTAGTAAAGAAGTCTCACCATGACTGCTTCAGTGCTCCTTAATCAATGCTCACTTATAACTCCCATACGATTATTTAATTGTATTTGCAGGAAGTATGGAATGAAAGTAATAGTAGACCTGCACGCAGCTCCGGGTTCACAAAACGGCAACCCTCACAGTGCAACCAGAGATGGATCTCGTGAATGGGGAGATTCTTACATCCCACAAACTGTATCAGTCATCGACTTCCTAGCTGCAAGGTAACTAGGCTGCTTTGATCCACTTCACTTGCTTGCTTATATATATAGTTTTTGTGTGTCTTTCTTTCATTTGTTAAACAAACAGAAAAGGAAGACTTAATCGGTGTGCAGATATGGTGAGAGGTCGAGTCTGGCGGCGATAGCATTAATGAATGAGCCGCTGGGAGTTAATTTGGGGAGCCTGAAGAAGTATTACGAGGCAGGGTACGAGGCTGTGCGGAAACACAGTGGCAGTGCTTATGTCATCATGTCTAGCCCATTGGATAAAAGCTCCAAGGATCTCTCATCTTTCATAGGAGGCTTTGAAGGAGCAGCTATTGATGTGCATTATTACAATCTCTTCTCCAATTCCTTCTCCAGGATGAACGCGCAGCAGAACATAGACTTCATTACTAAACACAGAGCTTCTGATATTGGCTCTCTCACCTCAGCCAATGGACCCCTCCTTTTTGTGGGTGAGATGTCACCACTACGCTTCGTTAAATTAAATTGAAAAATGTAACGTGTTAATTAAATTAAATTAAAAACATTTAATTTTATGGCAGGGGAGTGGAGTGGTGACTGGCTGGCCCGGCATGCATCAAAGGAGGAACATAAGAGATTTGTAAAGGTGCAGGTGAAGGTTTACTCGCGGGCCTCTTTTGGATGGGCCTATTGGGCCTACAAATGTGACTCTGACTACTGGAGCTTCCAGTGGATGATCCAGAACAACTTCATCAACCTCTAACCATCTGCAAAAGCCTTATTACAAAGACAACAGTAACTAATGTGAAGCGATCCTGATGGGATTCCTTCTTATACACATACAAAATTATGATGATGGGCTTCATCGGCCCGACCATTGGAGTGTATTGCCTAGGACCATTCCATAAAGCCTTGAAGCTTCTCTTGCTTTCCCGTCTTTCTTTCAATGTTTTCTTAGATGTTGATATGCGTGAATGTGATGCCTAGTTCACGAGAGACAAAAACTTTAAAAATCACATTAGTGACTGGAAACGAATCTAGGAAAAAGTAAATGCCTGAAAATGAGACACGGTTGGATTCGAGTGCTAAGCTCAGCAAGAAGGGAGAGAGGTGAAGGGACCACCACAAGTTAAGAAACCTATTTTACAAACCGCGTGGTGATGATCTGAGCTTAAACTAGGCCCCAACGTCTCATCTACGAGGAGGAAGACTCCCGAAACACGATCCATACATTGATACATATATACGTCGGTCATACTATATTTATTCAATCCGACTTACACGGAGGGACCTTATTTGTGAGCTGCGATTCTCTTTATTGGACTCTTGTTAACAAGGTTGCCGTTACATTCCATTGCGAACACCTAACATGTATCCCAGCAAATTGATACATCCAAGTATGGAGAACGACTTTATTGCTACAAAAAATACGAACAAGTGTAGGGTCAGCCTCAACGTGCGAAGTGTCTTTATGCAAGAGCTAACTAAAAACTGCCCAAGAGAAGCAGCGAAGGAAAGGACGTGCATGTGAGGGAAATCAAATAATGGAGGGGTACATGTTTTGGCTGGTGGCTTTCTGGTGGTGCTGCCTCCCGAATACTGATATTGAGACACGAGAGACAGAGCCATCGTGGTGGTGTTCTTATTTGTCACTGCTCATGCTTCCATCAAATTCTGTGGCTTCCTCTCCTTCATGCACCAAATCATGCAACTCCAGCGTTACACGTGGAATTTTGATGCATCTGCTTATGTACGTATGGTCCCGCCCACCGATAGGGACGCTCTCTGTTTCTTTTAACTGTCACCCTCTGTGTACTTGACATTGGACTATCAACCTTAAAGCTCTCAATGAACATTTGTCAAGGGAGGGAGGAAGGGAGAGAGAGAAAAGGCTTTGAGGCAGAGTAGTGGATCAAAGGCTCTTGTGGGGGCCAATGGTGCACCTTTCCGCAGCTCCCGCAGCCTCTATATATATAGAGAGTTGGCAAGCTCTCGGAATACACGTTGCGAGAAGATGAAAGTGCCAGTTAATTAGGGCCTCCTCCATGTGACTCGTTTTTGTTGGTTTTCATACAGTGAGACTGAAAAGAAAAGCCGACAGGTGACAGCATTTGATTGGTAAAAACAAAAACAAATTTCTTATACAGTAGGTTTAAATCTAAAATGACTCGTAAATAATACTCCCATATAAATCAGAAAAAACAAGGAACACTATATCGGTGGTGCTATGATGAAGTGAAATGGGAGTGCTTGTCTCGGGATTCTGCTGCAGAAACATACAGCGGCTGCGGTTTTCAGTGTTACCCTTCTCATGCTGCGGTTTTCACAAACTCCGTTATCTGCGATACCAAGTAAATTCTCACATATTTCTCTGATACAATTTATTCGCTTCATAATTTACTTTTACTATATGTTTTATCTCCCGTTTAATTAAATTGGTCGTGATATCAGAATAGTACTGTCCTTGATTGGTTTAAACACGTACAATTCTTATAAGGACGGAGGCAGGAACTGATGGTAAGGTGCATGATAAGAGGAGAACGACTGCAAAATTAGCTGAAGTAATGTTAACACAATGTCTAAATACTGAGACTTGTATTATTACACTTGAACACAGCCAATAATAAGCAAGAGTGGGAAAAAAGTACATAGACCAAAGAAGGGAATATACAGTATAATGATGCGTATAATAAAAGAAAATGACCCAAAAAAAGATACAGGTTCTTTCCTTGCGCGCAAAATTGAATACATTTTAGTATGATGTCTAGATTGTTCTGCGGGAAGAAATAAGAAAAATGAAGGTCTAGATTGTTCTTACAATAATTGCTGCTTTAGAATAAAAATGCACTATAACACAGTAATAGAATAGTGCCAAGTCCCGTCTGCACGTGAAGTTGGAATTCATGACATGCAGATGCTTCCTCGACGGTCGAGACCATGCATCACCAGATTTACCATCATATTGGGTGAAGTTTCTAGGCCATTAGTCGGGTATACGCATTTTGTATTCGGCCAGATTTTTATAGCCGTCACACAATTTTCAGTTTAGAATTGGAATAACACACAGATTGGGCGATATTACATATACATTCACAATTACATTGCACCAGAATCACTCTTTTTACTCTCAATCTTAGAATCATGACCAAACTCCATGCAGTGTACTGGTACACTAGTTGATTATTTCAGTATTCAAACATGAGATGGGCTCCGCATTTCAACACCAGCTCCAAGCTACCACATACTGGGCAAAAAAAAAAAGCAGGCAAGCAGCAAGCTAAGAGGGCTGCACTCAGTGAGGGCGCGTGAGATGAGGAGGGCCTTTCCGGAATATAATTGAATGATGGAGACATCCCGGCCCGGCCCGGCCCAGAATTGCGTCCACACAAGTTGGTCCATGGACGTCGATGGATCCACTCATCAACTCCGCCCCTCATCCACCCGTTTCTTCATTTAATAAACCTACTCGAAATCGCAAAAGAGCATTAAGATTATGGGACTGGTTTGAGTCATTTGATGATTTTCTTATAAATCCATCCATCTTCGTGGATGTCATCCATGCAGTCATAACAGTCAAGTAAGAGAAATCAATATGCCTTAACAAGTCTTGTATATGTTTTCTCTTTTATAGTTCAATAGTATACATAGGAATGGATCAAGGATAAGATAGCCAAATTTTGATTTGATTTTTGTAGGGAGCTTTTCACACATATAATTGCTTTCCACGGTTAATTGGTAAATTTGATAGCGTGAGTCATCATGAGAATGACACTAGCGAACTTGAAGGTGTTTTTCGAGCTTGCATATCACTGTTCCTGATCATACTCGACAGAGTTATATGATTCTATTTACATCGGTGTGCGAAAATTTTAATATTTTACTGTTTTATGCAGAGAAATGCATTTACCGGCCAAATTAAAGAGTGCAGATCTAAAGAGCCATTTTAGTTACTTATCGTTGAAGAAAGTGTATTTGGTTCGACGAAAAAAACTACATTCATGTTTTATTTATATATAAAGGTACAAGTATAGGATGCAGTCCTCATCAAACTTATGAGTAAAGCAAAAGAGATGTTGTAAGGTTAAATAGGAGTTTCTTCGTAGGCCAAGTCCCAAATAGAGGTGTGTTGTTGTTGGGCATCAGGATTGTGTTGGCGTGGAGATTGATTCAAGTGGAGGTGATCGTCATGCACCATCTCAAGAGCATAACGCAGTTCCATGTCATCAACCCCGTCCAGCCAGTACTCTCCATAGTCTCCCACTGCATTCAAAGAATTAATCTCATTTGCCTTTTCCAGCTCATTGTTCATCCAATCTGCAACACCTGTCGT
This sequence comes from Vachellia pachyceras, assembly GCA_025593235.1. Classification (NCBI taxonomy): domain Eukaryota; kingdom Viridiplantae; phylum Streptophyta; class Magnoliopsida; order Fabales; family Fabaceae; genus Vachellia; species Vachellia pachyceras. Next base: position 8,319 of record JANTPZ010004711.1, on the reverse strand, counting down.
CTGTCCAGAATCCCACGCAGACCCCTCTGCAAATTCACTCGCATGGCAGTTCTCTTCGTTTTGAGCAGCTTCTTCACCGAACTCATATCCACTCTTCTCCCCAAAAATATCACTCTTCCAAGCATAAATAGTAGAGCCTTCACCTGCTTCCTTTTCTTCTTCTTCCTCTTCGTCTTCTTCTTGGGGCGGTGATATTCTGAGGCACTTGTTAGTCAAAGCCATCAACGCTTCCTCTTGGTTGACGACTTTGGACCAGGTCGCAGTATCTCTGGCCGTCATCTTATCTTGTAAAGACTTAGACTGTGTCACCAGCTTCCTCAGTCTGTTCAGATCAGGAGACATGTGCTTGATGACTGCCGCCAACACAGAGACTTTCCAGGCCTTTTTCAGATCGTGGGGCTTCTTGTAAGGCGGAGGACCATGTTCCTGGGCCATCACTCCTTGGTCACGCCACCACACTTCGCTGCCGCTAGGCCACCACGGAGGAGCCAGCCCCCCTCTCCAGAGGGAACTTCCTCTGAGGAGGTGCACAGTGCTGCATGAAAGCAGAAAGGAGAGAGCCCAACGTAGTATCCTGCAATTCGTGAAGCAGGTGCATGCACGATGCCGGATCCGCCTGAGCCTTTTCAACCAGGGGCAAGTACTTTGCAATGGCAAGATGGGCGTTTTGGTCAAAGCGCACCTGTTCTTTCCACCACTCCCTCAGGCTGTTGGAGGAACCCGTGACCGGCTTTCCCTTCTCGGGGACGATCCCGTAAACAAAACCTTGACCGTTGCATACTTCCATGATCTTCACCATGCACTTGAGGATTGAGTCTTGTGCTCTCGCCAGCTTCTTGCGTCTTGATGCTTCTTGTCTTGCGTTTTGGTCCGGTTCATCTCTGAGACGTTTATCCTTGAGCTTCTGCAGAAGCATTCGGTCCTTCCACATGCGATTCTTGAGCTCATCATAGTCGATATCATCTTCGGCTTCGATTTCCTCTTCAGTTTCTGTGCGACTAGATAACGAGTCATTCTCTTCCAGGAGCTCCACCATGACTGCGGCAAAGATTGAAGTCACTTGTAGATAGTTGAATCTCACGAGTATGGCATGTGATGAGATAGAAAGCAAAGGTTGAGGATGAAGATATATAGAGAAGGACGAAAAGGCGGTTGTGAGAGAGGACACGGAAGGGAAGGGTGTGGAAGAGAAGGGAGATAAGCTGCGACGGAGGAAATAGTGGAAATTGAGGCGCGTGTGAGGGTTTCTCGTCAGGGATGACGCAAATATTAATTGCATTGCAAATGATGTCATGGCCCTCTCCCTTTGCGTGCCACGCTCTTTGCCCTCTGCCATATATAATATCGGGAGACCTGCTGTGACTTTTCAGACAAGGAAGAGGTAATTCTCCGATTTTGAAGCCAGACGACAAAGTTATCCGAGAGAAACGTACTCTTTAAAGCTGATAAGCATGCATATTATTACATGGTACGTAAGTCTTGGGATCCCAGAGAGAGAAGTCGGGAAGACAAAATCTTGAGTTGTTCGCCAGTCTACGGAAGAAGGGTTTCCAGAGAGAGAACATGGCATATGGTCCGATTGAGGAGTGATAAGGACGGAGCAGGCGTGATTGCCGCACGTCAATTGCCCACGGCGCCACACTTTTCCTCATTTAATGATGCGCCATTGGCTGGCTCATATTTTAACAAGATTCTCAGAAGCTCACTTACTCATTATGTGGAAATAATGATATAGATCGGCGCTGCTATTTCTGGAGCGTTAGACTTTGGGGGAGTAAAATAAATGATGCGTCATTCAAAATATTATCCCAATGGTGTTTCTTTGGTAGAAGTACGTTCCTATTTTCAATCACTTTGAACTCTTGTTATTCACAGCACTTGCGCGCAGTGCCGGGTGATAGTGAATTAGTGATAGATACGGGATCACAACCATTGTGCTCCTGCCACCCTCTCGTGACCAGCTGTGTTTATTGGAATCGCCAACCTGCCTTCAGAGTTCTCTGGAGTTTTCATTACAGTCAATCATTTTCTCTTGCATTTTTACGTTTATGCAAACGATTTATTCCTTTTAACGTGCTACATTTGATCATACATTCAGGAGATAAAACCCTGTATTTTTTTAACTGAGCTAATTTAGTACTCATTTAAACTTCTAAGATTGATATAATATTATCTTTGAAATGAACATAGGGGTATATTTTAAACAAAGAAAGGTTCGGAGACTTGAAATTTTATCTTCAAATGAATCTCTCCAAATAAATGGTACCGAGTAAAACCGTGAAACAAAAACCAATATCAATAAAAATAGGCCTTGCCCCCGAAGCACCCCTTTTTTGTACAAGTAAACCAATGCTGGCTTCACCGGCACAGCCGCAAAACAAATGGTACGGCCATTTTTGTCCACTTGGAATAATCATTCATGCTTTTCTGAGACAAACTTCCATGTTTCTCTCTCTGTACTCGACATTAACATATATAGTAGAATTTAAATTTCAAATGTACGATCATAAGTTTATTAGAATCCCACGAATTGTGTGCACTCTCGGAGTAAGCTGACTGCATGGCGATAGGGGTCCGTGTAACGTGATCTGGAAGATCAAATGCATTCACAAGTTAAATTGCAATATTCCTCACTTGGAAACTCAGGTATGTGGTGAGTTTCTGGATTGCCTGCCACCAATGAAACAACTTCATCAATCCACATCTTTAACAATTTTTAACAACCGTAGCAGCAATGTGCAGATATATCCTAGCTAAAACCCATCCCTGTTGCATGCAGCTGGGTTTTAGGTTCCCCAAAAATGTAATAATTGTCCAAAACCAGGATTTTTCCCTTATTTAATTTCAATAAATTCCAAACTTTTATGACAGTGAGAAAACAAATACTCTGAACTGCACCGATTTCTAGATACCATATAGTTTGGCTTTTTAAAGATATCATCAATAGAGGTGTTAGGATACCTTGGCCTTATTGGGTGCCATATCATCAACATTACGGTAGGTTCCTGTGTCGTTCCAAATTCTATATCACAGACGAGCTTAAGAACTGCTTTGGAACTTGGGTCAGAACAGCTGATACAGAAATTAACCAAGTTAAACACGAAACAGACCATCTTTTAAACTATATTGATAACAAAGGAGAACATAGCAAATAGTAGGAACTATAAATGAAAGCACCTCTGCACAGATTCAATAAATCTAGCAAGGATGACCGACTCTATATGTGACTCCGCCAGTGTCAAAAGGTGATTTAAGCATCTATTCCATGCACCAAAGCTCCCAAGATTTTTAGAAAGCTTGCGAAGGCGTACGGCAGCACTTTGAAGCAACCTTGACGTGCGGTACCGTAATGTGAAAAGTTACATGAATCTAATCCCTTTCATTCACCATGTAGTATATTGTAGACAGGGAATAAATTAAAGATGGCACTCATTTTAAAAGCATCCAACTAGAACTGAGGGCTTCGCAAATGCTCTTCTCCTTCCCACTGAAAAACTACCGGGTTTGGCTGAGAGAGAAAAGAGTTCATGGATTCTTTCAAGTAATTCCAGGTGACTGCACAAGTCTCACCTTGAAACGTTCACCTTGAAACGTCTGCTTGTATTGTTTCAATAGATCAGCTGCAACCTGCATTTGCAATAGGGAAAAAGGTTTTCATGCGACAGGCACCGAACCATTAACAGAGCTTTCACAGAACATTTGCTTTTTGGTATTTAGCTTGTTATTTGAAGGCTAACGAAAGCAAGATGCAATTACACCGAACCATCAAATGTGCAAAAATAAAGCAACCCGGGTCCTCACTTACAGGAGTTAGGTAGTAAAAAAGAGTGTAACAAATCAAGGCTCCAAGGTCAAATAGTCCCCGGATACTGCAAAGGAAAGACAGATCATGAAATTCAGAACACGAGTTATAAATAAGTAATACATTCAAAGAAATGTTTGGATTAAAAATTGCGGGACCCATCAAATTTCTAGAGGCCTTATAATAAAGAATCGAAAATTCATCTACCATTCAAAAACAACGTAAGGTTGTTGAAGAAAGAAAAGGGGATGGGATGGGAAACATACAGGTCAAAGCGAGATCACCTATACTGCACGCCCATCTTAATCCCAAGAGACATGTCGACGCAGCCGACAGCTTCGAGAATGGCAAAGTACTTAGAGGGGTCGTCGATCAAGTATCGAAAGGGCCGAATTCTCGCTTCCCTTACCAAGACAAGAAGTTGCCTCATACAGAGCTCACGATGGGCATCTTTAGAATTCTCCAAGGGGGTTTGGAGTTCGCGCCTGGAATTGAAGTATTCCAAAACCCTCTCCTGAAGATCTTTGTGCTTACCCCTGACGTATAGGGACAGAACAGTAGGGTCGACATCGAGCTTGCCCTTTGCGCAGGTTAGCATCAGCAGATGGGGTTGGGGATCAGCGTAAGGATACGCCTGGACAGCGTCTGAGAATCATCATCGCTCTGCATCCCTGGGTGTGCAGAGGGTTGAGAAGGCGGGAGAGCCAATGGAGGAACGGTGGAATTGAATGAGAGGAAGAAGGTTGGAATGATTCGGGAAAACCATGAATTGGCGGGGAATGATATATATAAGTTTCTTTCACGACACATTGAAGACGTGGCGGAGACATATAGGATCGAAAGGGAACCAGTTTTCGGTGCTTCTCGCCCCGTCTTCGGGTTCGTTTGATTATAATGTTTTAAAATCTAGGTTTCAAAACTTAGGTTTGAAATCTAAGTTTTCTCTTTCATACTCTCTTTTTACTACTCTTTCTTACTTTCCTCTTTCTCTTTCTTACTTTTCTCTTTCATAACCACTTTTTCTTACTTTTTTTACCTCGAAATACTATAACTTCCCAAACATAAATCACATTTCAAAACCTAGGTTTTACTTCGGAATCTGTGAAACCTAGATTTCAAACCTAGCATCCAAACCAGCCCTTCGTCTTATATATATTATTAATCAATTAATATAATTATAATAATTAATATATTTAAAATATATTTATATAATATATTTATATATTTAATATTTTAAATTTATTCTATTCTATTTATTTTTTTATTTATGAATTATTGAATTTTTAAATATTTTTATAATAATTAAAAAAATTCTAACCTCCCCATTCTACAAGCAGATATTAAAAAAATACTTGAGATACAATTCTATAGTGATTAATCATACATCAATAGTGTCTTTAAATACCTTCCGCTTCCTCTGAAACTGTGAAATTTGCTCCCCATGGATAACCATCTGGTCAAATGGAATTAACATGCTGCCAATTTGTGCTGCAGGGTAAGCTCCAATATGAGAGTCAGCAGGCATATCAACAAACGTGTTTTTTATGGAATGTTATCATTCTGTCTAGAAGCAGAAGATAAAAGATGATTCTGCCTGCCTTACTGATCCAAAAGATTTAACCCCAGCACCAGATTCTGATGTCCATATCCATAAAAAATAAATAAAATAGAATAAATTTAAAATATTAAATATATAAATATATTATAATTATATTAATTATTAATAATATAAATATATATATATATATATATATATATATATATAAGACGAGGACGCGGTGCTTCTCCCGAAACCGATTCCGATCGAAAGTTGGCGCGCCGTCCAGCGTCATGCCGTTGATAAACATTTCAACCTCCCGTTGATTCATTTTCTCTAATAACCAGATCATCTTTTTATTTCTTGAAGTCCTCATCTGGATTAATTAATGTCTGGATTATTTTGTTCGCATTATTTTTTATTTTAGAGACAACCGATGTATGTGGGGTTATCTGAAAATTCTACTATCTTTTAGTTTGGCTGCTGTTTGTAATGGATTGAAATTAACTTGCATCATTAATCTACTCACATTGTCCCGATCTAAGGATGTTATCTAAAATACATGTTTTCTCAATTCAGATCCATCTCCCTATCCCATCCAAAACAAATAATCAGCATGTGTGATGTTAGTTAAATTAAATACATATTAATATTTATCTGACCATTTATTTTAAGGAGAATCACAATTAAATTAAGTAAGGGAAGTAACACATTATAAGTTTTAAGCATCTATTAATGATAAGTGAAAATGATTCAATAACAATCAAAACTTATCATATATTATTTTATTTACTCAAAATCAAAATATAGTTATAGCTTGGATCTTTGATAGAAAGTATTTGTGTGTGTTTAGGAATCTGTTAAGAAAAATGAGTTTACAGATTTTAAAAAAAATTTACGGATTTCAATATGTTTTTTACGAATTTGAAGACGCTTTTTACAGATTTCAAGATGCTTTTATCTTAATTTATATATACCGTTTGATGAAGATCTCTTGTCTAACAGGCCGAATGGGCTGAGCTGGGAGGGCATTGGCCCAATAAACTATTGGCGCCTAAAAAGCAGCAGACAAAAGGGAGAGTTTAGAATGGCGCGTCCTAATTTCATCAATTAGAGCATAATTTCAAAGTTCAAATCGCGGTCACTTGGGATGTGCTTCCCTTCGTCTTTCCCGGCTTCAGCAAAATTATAAGTGATTTCGAGTCGGCGCTGTTGATTGGAGTTTGAGTGAATGCGCACTTGCCCCTTCCACTGATACTTCCTCTACCTCTCTCTCGTATCGACCACTTCTCGACATAACAAGGTCCGTGTTTCTCGACTCAACCCCACTGGGGTTTCGTTCTCCCCCATTGTTTTAGGCATCTTTACATACAATTTATATAGGTTTTCCCTTGTTCCTTATGTGTGGCTGCATTCTATTCATAGCACTTCTCGACGGGAGATACCGGATGAGGATGGTTCAAGAAATTGATTGATTTTTTTTTTAAACTGGCAGTGAATTTTGCTGTTAACCCCTCTCCTCGAAGTAAATTATGGGGAGTGGAGATAATTTCAGCGGTGGGAGTGTTGAGAATCGTACTGCTCTGGCTGATTGCACGAATCGGCCCCAGAAGAGGACATTTTCATCGATTTCGGGTGATTCGGCTCCTAAATATGGACATGGGTGTTGTAAGATCGATAAAATTGGTGGGGATTCACATTTCGCAAAGAGAGTATGTTACGAAGGCGGACACATGAACGGCGTTTCACAAGGATTGGCTAATCATGCCTCGGAAAATGACGAAAGGGACCGAAGTCTTCACAAATTGGCATCCTCCAAATGCGGGGCGGCTGAATTGCCAACAATCTCTGTTTCGCTAAAGTCCAAATTTCCTGGGCTGGAAAGATGTGCAGGGCTTAGGGGCGATGGCGGTGAAAATTCAACCGAGGACGGGGATCCTCTCAAAGATTGCTTTTGTCTTTTTTGCTCCACTGGTAGTTTCAATTTCTCTTCATGGTTTTTGATCTTTGACAAATTGGATTATATTTTACTTTATCGCCTAAAATGCGCGTTTTATATTGGTAAATAGCTGCTTATATGTGGTCGGACCTGCATTACCAGGATATCAAGGGTAGACTAAGTGGTGAGTGCTTATGGAATTTTTTTAACTTCCGTGTCTAGGCGACTTGCTCTGCCACATTCAATACCATAATCTATTTAAGCATCATATAACTCCCTTCATTAGCTTCCTAAAAATAATCGTTTTGGCTAGCTCTGAAGAGGGGTCAGAAAGAAGCGGCAAAGATAGTTCAGAAAATATCTGGAGCAAAGGACAATGTTGTGCACGGTCAACGAACTTCTACGGAGTCGTCAGAACTAGAATTGGACCTTATGGATCAATGGAGGTCACTGTTTGTTCACATGGAGAGTACCCTGGCTCACGAAAGTAGCCAGCTTGTAAGTTCCATAAATTTTGCTTGATTTGGGTTTCACTTGGTTTACAATGTTCAAATTTTAGCCTGAACTCTGGAGTGGGCATTCGCTCCTGTAGTTCACTCTGCTATAAGAAAATATTGAATTCGTTTGTTGGTTTAGGATAAGGGGTCGTATATCAAAGAGGCGCCGGTCTTACCCGAGCCATGCTCTAATTTAACGTCTGCAGTATTGGCAATTGTCATATATTCTATCTATGTAGTTATAGATATTCTGGTTTTTTAACAAAACTTGACTTCTGCTTGCCTTGCTATTTATAAACTTTATATTATTTCCCCTAATATTTGATGATATATCATGAAATTCAGGAATCAAGGTTTGAAAAGGTTAAAGATCTGAGGGAGAGCTTCAAGAATGATCAAGAGGAGATTGACAAGGGGCGGTTTCACGGTCATTACTAGATCTTATGATTGTAAGATTGACATGTATGCATGTTAGTTTGTATCCGTTCACATGTTTATGGGTTATCATAACGGACATTTCATTTGTTGAGTACTTGAAAATCAT
>JANTPZ010004709.1:0-13740 GCA_025593235.1 Vachellia pachyceras | reverse complement strand
TCAGTGTGTAGCTCCAAGAGAGCTTTAATGGCGGCGGAATTGGAATCATCGGAGTGTTGACTGGGGTTAGCTTGTAAGCTGTGGGAAGCTTCTTTGAGAGCTTGGAGCACCTGGAGAAGCTGTGGGGTGCGATGGTTTGGGAGGTCTTCCATGGATATCGCAGAGAGGGGGGAGAGAGAACGAAGAAGAAGCAGAAGGTGAGGAAGAAGAAGGAATTTATATATTTTTTTTATGTATGGATTTGGTACGCAAGAAGAAAAGCTCAGTTTGAACTTCGACAGAAATCCAACGAATCTGTGTCTTTCGCATGAGGGGGCGTCACTCGAAGGTCGGAGCGGTTATGTGTAAGCACCTGGCTTTTTTTTCATTAAGGTGTGAGCACTAAAGATAAATTACGTAAATGCTACACTCTTAAAAATATTTACCATTATACTGTGGAACCAAAAACGATTCCAAAGCACAGAAGTCATTTATTAAGGCTTTTTTTAAAGCCTAATCAAAATAATTTTTACAGATTTTGAAGTAAAATTTAGGTTTCAAAACTTAGGTTTTAAAAATTGTGTTTAGGAAGTTATTGACTTTTAGGGAGTTCGAGGCAAAAAGTAAGTAAGAAAGAAGAAAGAAAAAAAATAAAAAGTTTAAAAGAGAAAACTTATTAGGAGATAATGTTTGATTTAACCAAAAAAATAACTTTTATAAAACCTAGGTTTCAAACTGAGTTTTTATATCTAGAATAATTTTTCTGAAAAATATGAGTATTTAGATAAAACGTAGTTTTTGGGGTAAAACCTAAATTTTAAAACTAAATATAGGTTTGAGAATGGGAACCAAGCAAACTCTAATAACAATCTCAGTGATAAAAAGTAAAGGTGTTAGAAGTTTTACTATGTAATTAATTTTTTTAATATATAGTGATAATTCATTTCAGTATTTTTTTCTTTTTAATATATAGTGATAATTTACTGTGGTACCGTGGTTATTTTCAATAGTGTAGCATTTAGGTAACTATTTTTACTGTTTGCAGCATAATGATTAAAACGCCGGAAGCACCCACTACCCGAATATTATTTATTAAAAATAGTATATTAATAAATAAGTTCATTTCGTATAGTTTGTTATATGTTAATAAATAGTATATTAATGATTCGTAAAACAAAATTGTGTGAGGCGCCTCTCACACCGTAATGTGGGCCCTATATAGATTATTATTTTATTTACATTTCTTTTTGGCATATGTATCTTTTTCAAAATGAATATTCGTATATCTGGTTGGGATCTTACATTAGCCTAAAGATGTTGTTGGTCTTTGCCTATAAAAGTAAAGGGTCAAAGCTTGAGATACATGCATGGTGTTGAGAGAACTGATCATGTTTTGTCAAATAGGAAATAAATTGGGCATAAAATAGTTAAACTTTAATTAATGTAGTAATCTGTTGGATGTGAAAATTAATGTAGTAATTCATATTTTTTTTATATGGTTCATACGTAAATTTATATCCCAAGAGCAATGAATAAAAACAAAATCGGGTCTCGGCCAAAAAAAAAATTGTGTGCACAAAAGCTTCCAACTAGTCACTATTTTGTGTGTAGGCGTGGTTACCATATTGGCATATTCACTGCAATTATGAGTGCAGTAATATTCATTACTGCGGTGAAATTTAAACAGCTCACGTTTAATATTGACATTCTTCTAAAAAATTAATATTAATAATCTAAATTAAATGGGTTCAATAGATAGATAACTAGTTCCTTATAATATATTAAATCAATATATGAATACTTGTTATAAAATATACTCACATTTAGTGTATCAATAATATCTTAAAGATATCGACATGAGGATATATGTCACTAAAAAACTTTAAATTTAAAATTTTTAATTAGTAGTATTCAATTAAAAAAACTATTTTTCCAAAAAAAAGTAGAATATGGATGCATGAGCATACCAAGGGTGTAAAATATTAAAATATATGCATGTGAGCATAATAGATGTTTAAAAAGATGAAGTGAAGTCACCGGCCCCCAAAAAAAAGAGAGAGAGAGATGAAGTGAATTTTAAACAATTAAAAATAATTAGTTTTATAATCTGAGAGATGTATCATATAATCATATTAAACAAAAATAGCATATCCTTCATATTTTTTTAGCAGAGTTTGCTGCAAGTTGGTGACATGAGTAGCTGCAGTACTTTTGTCTCTGCATATTTGATTCTGGTTATATCAATGCAACAGTACAATACTCACACTTCTTCTTTACGTTACACACAAGTTAAAATAAAATTATCTTAAAATCTATAAAATTATCTTAAAATTTACAACTGTTTTCTCTTAACAGATTTCCAAACACACGTTACCTAATGTGAGTTGAACAATCTTTCATCAAACTACATAAACTAATAATACAAATAAATAATTTAAAATATATGTTATAATTTATTTAAATTTATAATCTCCTAAAAATTTGTATTTAGATATTAGCATATTCTTCCACTCATGTGATTTCTTTTTTTCCTTCAAGATACTAATATTTTCTAGAACCATACTTGCATAGCTGTCTTCGTTGGCCATTTGCCTGTTTGTGGGCCCCAAAGGAGATGGACCTTTCTAGATTTGTTGGAAAGAATAGTCCCCTTGAAAAAGTTCATTATTTACTAAGGGTTTGTTTGGATAGTTCATTGAGAGAACGATTACAGATTACGAAATAAATATGTGAGAGGAATTTTATCTCGGTAGACACAGAAATGTATTTTGGGGAGGCCAACGGCCTCCCCGAACAAGCCCTAATAGAGTTGAATTTAAGAGAATGAGTTGGTAACGGAGTTCAACCTAGTGTAAGGGGTTGGTTATTCAAAATGTGGTAAATCAAATATTACATTCACATTAAAAAACGTGTTTATATTTAGTCCCAGCTTGGATAAGATGAAAAGTTGGGAGGGAAGAATATGGGAGGAGAGAAAATGGAGATAAGAGAAAATATTATCACCCATCCTGCTTGGATGTGTGAAAGTAAGTAGAGAGGAAAGAAAATATGCAAATGGTTGAATAACTAAAATATCCTTAAATAAAAATATTTTAATAAATAGTAACAAGTAAAGTATCCTTAAAATAAATAAAGTATAATATCAAATTAAATGTGATAATGAAAAAATTATATTAACATTAATACAATTCAATAATTTAAAATCAAATTATTTATTAAAGATATATTTTCAGGTTATTATATTTCAAATCAAAATAACTTAGATAAGAATATATTATATTTTTTAAGGTTGTAAGGTTTTAGTAAGCAATTAAAAAATAAATTAGATATTAGAATGTATCTTAAATATTATTCTTTTAAAAAAAGAAAGTTATAGTAAGAATTTTAAAAAATTTATATGTTAAACTTAATTAGTTAGAATGAAAAAGTAATAAAAGAGCATGTGGATAGATAAGAAAAAAGAGTTTTCTCTCCATATGTGGAGAGAAAAGTTGGAGAGAAAATGTGGTGGGACTCACATCTCATTTTCTCTCTAATTTTTCCTTCTTCCCACCTTTTCTCTCTTATCCAAGTAGGAGAAAACTCATTTCTCCCCTCATTTTCTCTTCAAATTTTCTCTCCTCCCTCATTTTCTCTTCATAGAAGTATAGGGTTAATATTCGATAATGCATTTAATAGAATATTACATATGCCTAGCAAAAAAATGTATTATTGATTATCAAGATTTTGGTTTTAGTCTTCAACCATAAAATATGTGATTTTAATATTTAAAATTTCATTTTATTTAAAATATTAATTATTATAATTTAATAAAATTCTACATCATTTTATTCACTTACAAAACTACTGGTTTTAAACTTCCTAACAAAAATAAAAAATGAATGTAAATTTAAATTATATTAACCCCTAATTTTTTATATTGGTCCCTTCTACATAAGCCAAAGCTGCTCTAAAAGGTCAACGCGCATGTATGACAATCACATTTGGAATTACGTTAGTGTGAACCGAGATAAAATTTCTTTCATACGCTTATTTCAACTTGTATAAAATCAATATTAAGCGGATTTTCATGCACATGCAATCTGAATCAACTTACTTAGGGCTTGTTTAGATTAGTACCCGATAATGGTGAATTTTATTCATCCAACTTTTGTAAATAGGATAAAATATTCTTATATTGTATTATGAGAATAATATGTGAGTATTACACTCTATATAGGGCTAGGGGCAAGAACGATCTCTTTAATCACAAATATTTTTTATTGTGTCCGTTTGACAACGCGGTAGAGAAGTATTTTACGTAAGTCGAGATAAATATGTAAAGGAGATTATCTTTTTACGAAAATAGTGTTAAATGTGTTTTTAAATATAAGTTAAACGTTATTAAGTACATTAACGTTCGTGTGGACATTAGAAAGACAGACCTCACGATGGAAATAAAAACAGTAAACAATCATGCTTAGATGAGATGTCAAGGAACGCGACTGACCAAGTCGGTGGGTGAAACCGTGAAATCGTCCACACAACCAACATAGTGCCACGTGTACATGCCATTCCTGTGTCCTGTGGGCGCCATTATGTCATACTTGATCAGTTTTTACGCTAGCGATAAGGCTTCTCTGAGTTCGCTCCCAGCGCAAGCCTTCCCAAGTCCTTCTCCTTCGTCCCCTTCTCTTCCTCATCTCTCTCTCTCTCTCTAGTCTCTCCCCTTCGCTCCTCGGCGAATGCTTCAAGGCAAGCTCCTCCCTCTCTCTCGCATTTCTGAGATATCTCTTTTTAGAAGATTATGATATGATTATTGAACTGAAATAATTCCTGATGTTTCATTTGATTAGCTACTGATTCCGGCTTTACAAGTTCATGACTGTGAATCTTTAATTGTACTTGTATTTAGAACAAAAATCTAGGTTTTAAGCTTGGAGAACTAAGTTTCGATAGTGAGTTAAGTAATGTGGATGTCGATGTTGTTCATCGTTCAGATTCAGATCGCGAACTGTTGAAATCCTTGTTTATGGATGTTTGAGCGCTAACAAGTTTTTGTAGTGGTTTCGAGTGTCTTCAGGCGCGAGTATTTAAAAGAGAAAGTGCCGTGCAGAAGGAGATTATGTGCGTTTACTTTATACGCAACGTTCTGCTGAAAGAGGATCTGTGTTTCTGACTCTTTTAAACATTCAACTAGAACAGTTTTGATGCTAACTCGCGTCTTTATCAAATAACTGGTTTTAGCGTTTGATTATTTTCTTTCATGCCTGTTTCTATTGTAAAGTCTCACATCGGTTGGGAAGGAGAACGAAACATGTCTTATAAGGGTGTGGATACCTCCCATCGTGGACGCGTTTTCTGGGTGATTAACGCTGCACCCAGAGGAACAAAATCCTGCTCTTGGCTACGGCTGCAAACAGGGATAATATCTGCGAGGGAGGGTGTTGGGATGTTACAAGTGGTATCAAAGCCAGGCCTTCGGTCGGTGTGCCAGTGAGGATGCTGGGCCCCTATGGGGGTGGATTGTAAAGTCCCACATCGGTTGGAAAGGAGAACGAAGCATGCCTTATAAGGGTATGGATACCTTCCCCTTGTGGACGCATTTTCTGGGTGGCTACGGCTGCACCCAGAGGAACAAAACCCTGCTCTTGGCTACGGCTACAAACATGGACAATATCTGCGAGGGAGGGTGCTGGGCTGTTACATCTATGCAAAACGCGCTTGCTGTGAGATTTAGTTTTGAATCTTTTCTCCTCAAATAATATTGAGTAAACAATTGAGATGCGATTTGGTAGTTTCATTTTCTCAATTAGAACTTCAAATTAAAGACTCACATCTTCACTTCTCATCCCATACATATTTTGATATTCTTGAATGCAGGTAGCTAGGCTTCTCAGGCTGGTCGTTTGCCAATCATGTCTCTGGATCGAGAAGCCAGGACGCAAGCTTTGTTGCTTAATTTTGTTATTGCTGCCTTTCTCTTTTTGAGCGCCATCAAATATGGAAATGCCGGAGTCACTAGCAGCTTCATACGATCAGAGTGGCCATCTGTTGATATCCCTCTTGATAACGAAGTATTTGCAGTTCCAAAAGGTCATAATTCACCTCAACAAGTAAGTCTGGTGGAGCAAAAAAGTTGTGTAATGAAATTATCCATGTCTCTCTGTATTAATAGCAGACATGTGTTGAGGTTTTGAGTCATTGGACTTTTTCAAAGAAATAATTAGTTAACATACCATATTCACTAACTCATCAAAGAACATATCAGATTTTGTGAATGGTAAGATTTGGGTTCTCATTCATAATGGACGATCCTTGTTAAGAGAGAAATATGCACAACAGGAAGCATTGATGCAACTGGAACAGAGTGCATGACAAACAGTAGAATGCTTTAAAATATCTATTTGAAATTTTGGACTGTAAAAAATGGCTTAATTGACCATGACTAGATGATGGTGTTTCCTTTTGTTCTAACAGTGACATAATATGAGTGGGTTTTAGCTTGTGGTGGCTTCTATATGTTGAATACTCCCTTCTTAGGTGCATATCACTCAAGGTGACTATGATGGAAAAGCTGTAATCATCTCATGGGTCACACCGGAAGAACCAGGGCCCAGCAAAGTACAGTATGGGAAATCAGACAATAAATATCAATTTAGTGCAGAAGGCACGGTGACAAACTATTCCTTCTACCAATATAAGTCTGGCTACATTCATCATTGTCTTATCGAAGGCCTTGAGGTAATTGTTGCTATCAGCACACATTTTTTCATCTTTGGTAGAGATCTTTTCATTATTCCCTTGTGTTTTATAGGAGTATGTTTTGTTAATCTCATAGCTTGCTCTTTTCAGTATAACACTAAATACTACTACAGACTAGGAAGTGGTGATTCTTCTCGAGAATTTTGGTTTGAAACACCTCTCAAAGTTGACCGAGATGCTCCTTACAAATTTGGGATAATAGGTATGTGATCCATTTTTGAAGGATGTTCTACTACTATTAAATATTAATGGTAATCGTTTTATTGCATCCTTAATTTATACATTTATCCAGACTTTAAATATTACTTTTAATTATGTTTTCACTGCCATCCATATATCATTGCAGAATCATTCAAATGCTAATTCATAAAGTATTTTTGTGATTCCATTTTTCTTTTGTTTTTTTTCCTTATTTGAACTCTGATTTTCATAAATGATTATTTCATGAATGTTGCAGGTGATTTGGGCCAAACGTATAACTCTCTTTCCACTCTTGACCACTACATGAAGAGTGGAGCTCAGACTGTCCTATTTGTTGGAGACCTCTCTTATGCTGATAGGTATCAGTATAATGATGTTGGTATACGATGGGATACATGGGGTCGTTTCGTTGAAAGGAGTGCGGCATATCAGCCATGGATCTGGTCTGCTGGAAATCATGAAATTGAGTATATGCCTGAGATGGTAGAATATGAATTTAAGACTGGACATGCATTCAATATTCTCGTCTGCAATCTGCACTAAATCACTTCAAATGAGTTTTACTATTTTCTGCACCAACAAACTGATAAATAACGATTTCAATTTTCCTTCTCTTAATTAGGAAATAAGTGGCTTTTCTCAGGGGTGGGGGATGGGGAGGGATGTTCTGAATTACTGCAAGTCTTGACTGGATGTATTCCTGAGCCTAAAATAATTAGCCGCCAGAAATAAATTTTAAGTCTAAATTTTTGTGGTGAAAAATCAACCTGAATATTGTGATGTTGCTTTAGGCAAGGTTATTTTTCCCCACTGGCTATACTGAAGTTGATCTAGCCAAAGTTGCATTGTGAGATATATCGTAGGCTCTATGTTGCTTTTAACTGAAATCTTTGTGGCCAGGGGGAGGTTGTTCCTTTCAAATCCTATCTTTACAGATATACTACTCCTTATTTGGCTTCCAAAAGCAGCAGCCCTCTCTGGTATTCTGTTAGGCGTGCTTCTGCTCATATAATTGTGCTATCCAGCTATTCTCCCTTCGGTAACCACCGGCTAATCTCATTTTACACATTCAATTCATATCTGCATCGTGGTTGACAGTTACATTCTCACATGGAGTAGGAGCAAAAATGATAAAATAAAATAAAATAAAAAGAAACTGATAATCGAAAGGAAATTTATTTTTCATTCGGGCTTAAATGAGGATTTTAGTGATTGGCCATGTTCAAGAACGGTGGAGTCTCGTCTTGCTGTTTTCAGGAGCTTAAAATCTTACTAGAACTGATGGCTATTTCGGTTCTGTTCCAGATGGACTCTATAATGCTTGCCAAGTGTTGTAGTGTATACTTTGAAAAGTGGAATCAGCTTTCTTGACGGCTAATATTATAAACTACTGATATTTCTTGGCAGTAAAGTACACACCTCAGTATAAGTGGCTAGAAGAAGAGTTGAAGAGGGTTGATAGGGATAAAACTCCTTGGCTCATTGTTCAGATGCATGTTCCGCTATACAATAGTAATGAAGCTCACTATATGGAGGGTGAAAGCATGCGAGCTGTATTTGAGAGCTGGTTCACTCACTACAAAGTTGATGTGGTCTTTGCTGGCCATGTCCATGCTTATGAAAGATCAGTATGTGACCTTGTTTTTTTTTTTTTGCTGTAGCAAACAGTTGCACGTTTCTTTAGAATTATTAGTTAGGGGAACTATCCCGTTTGATTCTTTAGTCACAATGTTTTGAGGTTGATAAGGGAAATTCCCACGTAGCCTTGGTTTGCTGTCGTGTTAGCTGCACTATATATTTTATCACGTGTTGAATGCATCTGTTCTCTTTCCAGTACCGATTCTCCAATATCAACTACAACGTAACAAGTGGCAACCGGTACCCCATACCCGACAAAGCAGCTCCCGTGTATATAACAGTAGGAGATGGAGGAAATCAAGAAGGTCTTGCTGCAAGGTAATTTGAGCTACTTTATTTGTGAAAATTGCTAATCATTTTTACCTAGGAGTTGATGAACCTCTAATTTATGTCTACAAATAGTCCTTCATTGGCAAAATATATCCTTGTTAGACACCAGTACATATTCTATAATATAAGTTACTCCGGACTATAAAAAAAAATAACAGTTAACTTGTTAAATTTATCTTCAATCGAAAAAAATTCTAAACTTCACATATATTAAATGAGGTTTGAAAGAGAGAGGAAAAATACAAGGAGTCATGTTTAAGTATTAATTATATAGGTAAAATTGACAAATAAGCATTAATTATTAAGCAAGTGACTTATATTAGACCAAAAAATCTAATTCAAAAGAGACTTGTACTAGGGATTGGAGGGAGTATAGTGGATGTCTGTACTCAATTTGTTTCATTGGCTACACAGATTTTTAGAACCACAGCCGGAATATTCTGCCTTTCGAGAAGCCAGCTATGGACACTCAACTCTGGAGATAATGAACAGGACTCATGCCATCTACCACTGGAATCGCAATGATGATGGCAAGAAAGTGCCAACTGACTCTTTCGTATTGCATAACCAATATTGGTAGGTTCACTTCACCTTTCTGTGCTTTTGGTGATCAGAGTAGCAAGCTACAAGCCCAGCATTGCTTTCGCATTAATTAGCACTTAGTTTAAACTCAACGTACCCGATCTCATTAATTAGCACATAAATGAAGCTGGTGGATAAGATATACGTAACTTGAAAACAGCTTAGAATGTGTTCTGTATCTCACGAAATGGCCTCAACTCAATGTGTAGGATTACTACTCGCATCCAATCATTGAGGTTTTTATTTTATTTTATTTTTGTAGAACACCTTTTGTGAATATGCCAGAGTCATTGTGTTTGGGATAATGAAATACTGGTTTTATTTCTTTCTAACCTGCGTTCATGTACGTTAATGCTAAGGATAACTACAGAATGGTTGAATTTCTGGTGGCGCAGGGGAAAGAATAGGAGGAGGAGAAAACTGAAGAAGTATTTTGTAAGCAGTGTTCTTGGAAGGCTTGCCACCGATAAATAGGAGCCTAAATCTCACTCTCAGGTGATGTTGTGGAATGAACTAAATTGTTATTTTCTCTAAGGTGCGCGGCTTTCAGTTTCCCTTTGATCGTAATGCCTGGTCGAAATGATCTTTTGGTCTTACAGCCTAAATGCATGCCTTGTATTCCACTACGTTAAGAACCATAGGGATCCGTGTTCATATTTGGATTCGGGAGAGAAGAACATCTTTTATCCTCTTGGGGAATTACCTGAGGAAGGGGGAAAAGAAAAACACGATATTCTACATAATGGAATAAATGTGCACTTGATCTGATTTATGATGGGAATAATATTACCTGCTTATTAAGTAGTAGTTTATCGTTCTCGTAACTGGGCTTTCATGTTGTGTTTGTAAATTATTATGATTTTTATTTAGGTGCATCTTCATCCATCTTCCAGAAATATTTGTTCGGGTGCTTTTAATATTCTAAAATATTTTGTGGTTCAATTTTTTCTAGAATAATTTTTACATTGACACTAGCTCCTTGAAAAGTTTGTTAAGTGAAGATGCACCAGCGCGGTAACACATCACCGTAAGGCAATTTTTCGCTAACAATTTTGCCTTAAAGCATTTTTTGAGTTAATTTTGTTATAACCCTTTTTCGTATTTGGAGTGCTTATCTTCTATATT
This sequence comes from Vachellia pachyceras, assembly GCA_025593235.1. Classification (NCBI taxonomy): domain Eukaryota; kingdom Viridiplantae; phylum Streptophyta; class Magnoliopsida; order Fabales; family Fabaceae; genus Vachellia; species Vachellia pachyceras. Next base: position 3,141 of record JANTPZ010004709.1, on the reverse strand, counting down.
TTTAGCACCCATTTTAACAATTTCAATCCTCAGTTTTCCATTTTTTCAATAGTCATCTTAGATATTTACTAAATTTTTCTTCCATGTTTAATATTTTTAGCACCGAGTAAAAGCATTCAAACATTTCAGGAAATTGAAAAACAAGTCTAGAAAATATTTAAGATAAATATCAGAAAAATTGCAAATTAAGCATATTGTTAAAAAACGTTAAAGATGTGTATTATAAATAAAGAAGGTTAGTACTAAAAATATGGCAAAAAGGAGAAAAAAATTAACTGAAAATATACTTGGGGTAAAATTGCACTATAAAATTATTGAGTGCTGTTGAAAAAATATTTAAAGCGATCTATCTATATTTACTACATATTCTTAATATAAAAGTGTATGACTTTTGATGGAAAGATTAATGAAGTGAAATGTTCTTAAAAGTATATGTCTTTATATATATATATATATGATTAGATTATATATCAGTTTATAAATTAATATGAATACTTTTGTTATATATTTAATTTTTTAATATTTTTAATAAAAATGAATTAACTCTTATATTGAGTATTGGAGATAGTATTTATTTTTAATGAACATTTTAAGTGCAAAACTGCTCTTAAAAAGTTAAAAGCAAAATTGAACGAGAAAATTACTGGAGTGACTTGAAAAGTACTGGATCTGGATGAAACTTGATCTTTTTTCGCTAACCGATTTGCGTCAATTAATAGTATACTTGAACGAGTCCCGCTTTAGTTTTTTTTTTTCCAAACCAAGATTAAGCTCAAAATCATCGTCAGGAAAGAAGTAACATGCCTGTGCCTGCTTTTGATCAACTATGGCCGATCTCAGATTTGCCTAAAGGTAAAACCAATTTTACAAAATCAATTATACTCGAACTATAATTTTGGCAAATGCAAACTAATCGAGTCCTAACTTGTTGAAAAAGTTATTTTGCTATTCTCTAGATAAAAGCTACTTTCACATTGCGTGACATTGTTTAGATGTAAGGTTGAAAATAGCTTTTACAGATTTCGAGGTAAAACCTAGGTTTTGAAAATGGATTTTGGAAAATAGCTTTTACAGATTTCGAGGCAAAATCTAATTTTTGAAAAGTGATTTATGTTTGGGAAGTTATTAGCTTTTACGGATTCCGAGGTAAAAAAGTGAGTAGGAAAGAGGAAAGTAAGAAAGAAAAAGTAGGAAAGAGAAAACCTAGGTTCCAAACTGAGGTTTTGTAACCAAAATAGCTTTTAGAAAAAAATATTTTGCTTGGACAAAACCTCAGGTTTTGAGGTACAACCTAGATTTTGAAACCAAACCTAGGTTTCAGAAGTGGTTGCCAAACCAGCCCTTAGAGCTTGATTGATTTCTCTTCTTGAAACTTAGGTTTGATCTTAAAACCTATGTTTTATCCAAGTACTCACATTTTTCAGAGAAGCTATTTTAGATACAAAATCTCGGTTTAAAATGTAAGGTTTGAAAATATATTTTCTTGTCAAATCACACTCTCTTCTAATAAATTTTTTCTTTCCTACTTTTTCTTTCATTATTTTTCATCTTTCCTACATACTTTTTGCCTAGGAATCTGTAAAAGCCAATAACCTCCTAAACATAGAGATTGTTTAGTTTCACTTCTCAGAATCTAGATTTGATTTCAAAACCTAGGTTTTACCTCAAAACATAGGTTTTGTCCAAGTACTCACATTTTTTAGAAAAGCTATTTTGGATACAAAACCTCGGTTTAAAACCTAGGTTTGAAAAGATATTTTCTTATTAAATTACACACTCTCTCCTAATAAATTTTCTCTATCCTACTTTTTTCTTTTTCTTTCCTCTTTTCTACCTACTTTTTTTTTTTTTTGAAATCCGTAAAAGCCAAAACTTCCCAAACACAATCACCTCTTCAAAATCTAGGTTTTGCCTTGGAATCCGTAAAAGCTATTCTCCAAAATTTATTCTCTAAAACCTAAGTATTGCCTCGGAATCCATAAAATATATTCTGAAAAGGACTTCCAAACAAGCTCATAATTATTTTTAAAACCTAAATTTTACCTCGAAATCCGTAAAAGTTATTTTCAAATCGATTTTTTAGTCAAAACATTTTCAATAAATTTCCAAACATGCATTGACAATTATCGCTGAACTCTCAAGATTATTTCCCTTTCATATACAACACAAAATTAACAACCTACAGAATTGGGTCTTCAAATGATGTGCATCAATACAAAACCCCCTTCCTCCCTATAAAATGTGCTAGCAATCTATGAAATTAACTAATCTTTTGTTTCTCTTTTGGGTCAAGTTACTTTTAATTTTAAATTGGATAATAGTTTCTTTTACTCTCAACAAATTTAAAATATTATTTTGTAATAATTTTTGAAGCTTGTAAGAAGAAATTTAAAAGAGCAACAGTTTATCCCCTTTTCAAGAATGACACTATTTTTTTCCTCACCTTTTTCTCTGCCCTTTCTTGCCTTCCCTTTCTGCGCGTCCCTAACAAATTTCAGCAGAAAGATAATTAACCAACGCTTTTTCATCAATAAACAATTAACCAACGCTTTTACTTACATATTGACGGCTCAGAAAGGAAAGCAGTGAGCGGTCAAATAAGAGCTTGGACCGGCAATGAAAGACACGATTTTGATCTCTATAGTGCTCCTTCGGAAGGCAACAGTTATGTCCATTTACTCGGTTTTCTCACAAATTAGAGTGCAACATTTGTAAAAATCAAGGTGTGTGGATACTGTGAAGGTTCGGCAAGGGACACTTACGAATCACCCCTATAAATCGGTTGGGGCAACCACTTGAGAAATAATCTCAAAGATCCAGATTTTTACTTTACCAGGCTCAAGTTCACTAAGCCGTATGTGCGCACATCCAATTAATTCAGATGCCATTAAGCCCTCTGAATCATAAACTTTAACCACCAGGTGCTTGACTGGATTCATCTTCAACAATAAATTCTAAGTGTTCATTCCTGAAATATGAACAATAAAAAGAACCAGTAAGTCTTAGGTTTGCAATCAGGTCTGAAACTCATTGAATAAGACTTCTGACGTAATTGAATTTCTAAGTTACTATAGTCTGATGGAATGGTTGACAAGCCTTGGCTCCATTATCTTGGACTTCTTACAGGTAACGACAGAGAGA
>JANTPZ010004708.1:0-13376 GCA_025593235.1 Vachellia pachyceras | reverse complement strand
ACAACCACCTGTTGTGGTCAAATTCTCCATTTTGATTCCTTTTCATTACTGACATATTATTCGGATCCCTTTCTGACCCGTTTGGTGCTGGCAAAGATTGTAATGCTCCTCCACTTGAATAATTCGGCGAGTCATCATCATATTCCCCTAATTTGTATGGCTCCTTGCATCCAGGGCATAGACCTGTCTCCTTCTGTGCATCTAAAAAGCAGTCTCTGCAAATCTTGAATCTAAATGCACCATGGATTCATATTTCATTAATTGATCAAGCTAATTCTTATCAATATAAGAAACTCCTAATTTCAGTAAATTATTCATTATATTTTTATCCTACAAGAAAGCACATCCTTCGCAATTCAATCATCTTCATCAATTTTTTCCATTGTGTTTTTCATATGAGGCACACCCCATTTCGCCCCCATTATATATTATAGAAACCAAATCAAAAATAAATAAATAAAAGTATTTTATGGATATTAAAAAGGTCATTTTTGCTCTTTGGTTTAACAACAACAATAAAAACTAAATAATAATAAATATTTACTAGCAAAACATTTGTCAAGCGGTAATTAGATCTCAGTTTCTTTTTAATAATAAAAAAGTGAGTATAAGATTAAAAGCTTATTTTTAGTGAATTATTATTAATATAAAAGTGTTAAATTTTGAATCCATTCCTTTACAATGTAGATGTTTTCAATTAATCTCTGGATAGTATTTTGTTCAAATTTTTTGGCACTCAAAATTCAAACTTTAAAAATGATTGAAGAACTATAGTAAAATGCCTACACTTCAAATGACCCAAGGCAGAAATTTTTTAAGAGATTAAAAACCATAATTTCCCTAGTTTTCTTTAATTTTTTTAAATTTACATATGCGTACCTGCACTCACATGGAACCACGTCATTCCCTCTCTCATCCTTCATAACTTTGCCATCGCAATTACGTACGGCACACGCGGACCCTCTAGCGCCGGCCATTTGAGGATGGCTAACTTCAGAATCAATGACCTTGTCCATGAGATGAGCTCTGGTCACGCTGTTGAATCCGCCTGTAAATAAAGAATTTGAAACGTATTGTTCTTCTGCTTTCATGGCCACCGATGTGTCCATCGGCTGATTATCCGGGGTGGGTGGAATATGAACTGTGTAATTCGTGTAATCGCCGGAGGACGTTTCTGCTGACATTTCAATGTCTTCCTTTGACAAATTCACATATCTCCCACTCGACGTTCGCCTCGCAAACTTCACGGTTTGGCCGGCCGAGTTACGTGACGATCCTTGATTAGATGATGATCCTCCTCCAGGATTACGCAGAGCCTTCTTTGGAGGCTGATTATTCGATGACGCCATATCTTCTTTCGTCTTCTTCTTATACGTCCTTTAATTAATTTCTTTTCTGTTACATCACTGTTACATTGCTTGTTTATCTGAAACTGACTATCGTTTACGTGAAATCATGTAACGTCACACCTAAAGAAGACACAAGGAGGAAAAGTTGGGAAAACGATCATTTGCGCTAACAATAAAGAATTGGAAAACCAAAGTGAGTGACTAACATCAAGTTAAGGATCTATGGTTAGAAAAAACCAAGGCCCTATTTTTGGAGTCCTCAGTCTCGGGTTTTTAGGTGTGTGTTTGTGGAGGAACTATATGCTAATAAAAATATTGGTTTTTTATCCAATTTCTTCTAATACGCTCTACAACAGAAAAATCTATCAGACGCGCATAAACACGAATTATATGGTACTCTTGTATGATGCTACAGTACTAATGTATTGTTATACATTTTCTGTTAATTTTGGAGTTCTCTTATTTGACTGAGATATATAAACTAATCAAATTTGGTTTGCACGGAAAATTTCATGGTAATATTCTTACGCTAAACTCCACAGTAAAAATAGTTTATATTCAATGTACTAAAATTGACTCAATATAGTATAGCGCGGGTATAATAATTGGGTAGAGAAGGTGTAAAAAGCATGGTTCAAAAAACTTAACCGGACGGACTAGTTCAGACTGGAAACAGACAAACCAATCATTGGTTTGGTCTGGTTAATTGTCTAAATGGGGGAAGTCAACCTAGTATAGCCCATCATGAACCAAGGTAAGCCAGTTAAAACCTGCTTGGCTGGATGGGTTAAGCAGGTTGTGTTTTTGGAAGCTCAAAAGCATATTAGAGAACATAGATTCAGATCTACTAAGGGAGGTTGAAGAAGATAGAGGAAAGGACTCAAAGTAAAGGTAAAGTTTTGATTCAGAATCATAGACTCAAAACAATCTGTTTTCCCACTTTTAAATAAAATAAACTAAAAGAAAAACTGCTTCCTAGTACACCCTATTAAAAGTTTTGATAGACTTATTTTCTCGGAAAAGTCCTCAAAAAACACCATGATTCTAAAATTGCAGAAAAGGTCATGCTAATATATAAAAGTACACCTTTGTCACTGAGTAGCGATACGTGATTTCAATATCTAGTGCAACCAAATTGCCATAAAAGTTTTTTAAAAACAAAGAGAAGGCAAACTTGACCCGAACTCCCACCATCATGCTCCCAAATATTTCCCTCGCATTTTCACCCCATCAGGGAGAGCCAATGTGAGGATTCATCTCTCTCCCATCTTCAACATTCTCTCTAGCATTTGGTTTGTGAGATTGTTCAAGACTGATCTCCAATTCTAGAGTTTTAACGTAGGAAGCTGCTGAAGCTTACTTGGTTGGTCTCTTTGGCGACACTAGCTTGTGTGCAATTCATGCTAAGGGGTCACAATATATACCCATGGACATTCATGTCGCTAGGTGTATTAGGCGCGAGCATGTTTAAGCTTGTAGTTTGACATGTATAACAATGCAGTTAGACTTTATTATCTTCTCTTTAGTTTTCGACATCCAAATGTTTGTAAGCAGTGATGTATGCTCTTAATGGAGTTATGGATTTTTCTCTTCAAAGAACTCCAAAAGGTTTGGATCTATTTACCATTTCACTTGCCCTAAATAGGGTATTCAAAATATATATATATATTAAATTTGAAATCCAATGAGGGATTTCGAGCATACCTGGAATCGTTCAACTCACTGAGTACCCACACTAGAATCGGAGCACGGATACGGATTATGTAACACGCCTTGCTTACTCCTCTTTAAACTCATTAGAGACCAACAATGAACCACTTATGTGCCTTTGAAATGCTTAAAATGGCCAAACAAGAATTTGAAAATTTTTGGCCAATTTTAAAAAATTATAAATTGGTAAATTTCAGATTTTTGGCCAATTTTAAAAATTTATAACTAATTTTAGAAAAATCGAAATCAAGTGGTTCAATTCTCTAAATATAGCTTATGAAGTCCTCTATAGGGAAAAATATCTCCTTGACCAATTAATACAGTTTATTACGTGAAGAAATACTGTTCATTTGGTAATTTCCATTTTTTAGCTTTTTCCCTCAAATTTAGAAAATCATAACTTTTTATCTACACATCTAAATTTACTAAACTTTAGCTCATTTTAAAGCTTAAAATGTGTAGTATTTAATTGGAAAAGTTCATATCATTTGAACTTCATTTGCTACTTTTCACTGTTACCTCAACTTTGCTCTTTAATAAGAGCTTTGGACCCTTTTTAGATTCTTTTGCATGCTTTCATTCGTCCCTTTTATGCATCTAATTAATTTGCATAATAATATAGCATGCTTGGTCTATTACATAGCACATTCATCATACTTTGTAATGTAGGAGTTTACAATACAATAATCCAAAGTACTCATAATCAATTCCACTTGGCTTGCCAATCAAACTATAACCTTACCTTTACTCTTCCTTTGCTCTACTCTTCCTTTGCTCTTGCTCTTAAACTTGGCCCTAAAAGATGTTATTAGAGGAGAATAAAATTCATGGAATCTCAATAGCAAATGTCTCTAACTAGCACATTAACATGCATAATCATTGTTATGCAATAAATAAAAGCCATGAACTTAAGCATGCATTACTAACCTTACATCTTTACTTTCATACTTTGCCAAGGCATATCATCATCATCATCAAACATCAAACAAGAATTGGCATGCTCATACATCACTCAACATACCATTAGCATGACAATTATATGAACAACATTAATGACAATGTAAATGTAAAATTTAGAGAATTTGCTACCTTATTGGCTTAACTTTCCTTAATCTTTAATGATTTCCTTCTTGCACTTCGGAACTTTCCTCTTGACTATCTAAACTCCTACACATAATACGATGCATTTACCATTAACAACAAGTCATAAACTTTGTATTATAACATTTAAAAATCTCTCAAAACCTCTCTTGAACCTTAAGGGCTATAAAACCCTTAACATTGCCAAAATTGATTAATTCTTTATATACCCTACACAATTTTGCCTTCTAAACTCAATAGAAGCATAAAAATCATCAAAATTCAATTCCTTCATATGGTTCTGCACCTGGTCGAAATTGAACAAGTGTAGGGATAAAATGATTTTTCAACCTCTTGATTCATTTACTTGCATAAACTTGTTTCTAAACTATTTTCCATATATCATTTCATATCAAAACATCACTTCCCTTGTAAATGGAAAATTGGATAGCACCTCCTCCTAGGGTTTCATGATTCCCAAAATTCATACAACCAACAAAACAACACAATATATACATCAATCAACTCCTTATCATGCAAGGAGTGATTTGCCGCCAACTATTTCATAAAAAAATCCCACTCCTTCACATTTTATCTCACCGAAAATCCAATTTTCCAGCAAACAAAAGAGAGCCAAAATCAAAAATATAAACCGATAGAAAGGTAGAGGAAGCTCCAAAGATCAAAAATATGCTCATGGTTGCAAGAGAACCCAACTTACCTTGGAGTTCTTGGAACCTTTTCTCCTTGTTCCTTGCTGAAAAATCTTCTCTTGCTCTATTTTCAGCTGGAAATTTGTGTGAAATGGTGAGCAAGATGAAGCAAAATGGCACTTTAATCACATGTGAAGATTAGGTGGATGCCTATGATTGAATCTTGCTTTAATGAGTTGATCAAATGGCTCATATTTAGCCAACAAAAATGTGATATTTTCTGCCCAAAACTGATCCAAATAGCTTCCAAAATGGGTGGAGAAATCATATTTTATTTTATGGTGACAAGTGTGTAAGATCCAGTACAACTTACACTAATAAAGTAACTTTGTTCTGATAAATTCTACCACTTATTTAACCTCAATTATGATAACTTTTAACCTTCAAATATATCTAAAACAAGTGGCAAGACTCATCATGATAACAATACTTTTGGAAACTTTATGTTCCCGTAAAGTTACTTTACACTTCACAACATCGATAGAGCCACTTGCCAATAGTTAACTGGATCCGAGGCCACCAAAAATTCCCAAAATTAATACTGGAATTCTCACACCTTTTCTTTTCTTAAAAGGCTTCCTAGAACATTTTTAATTAATTTTTAAAGAAAAACCCAAATCCAAGGCTTCTCTGGGTCTTTTCCTTCTGATTAGGGAAGTAGCTTTTCTCTTATTTTGGGTGACAATTTTATGAAATACAAGAAATTCCAAGTTATTTTTTCCTGATTTGGGATCAGATGTTTGAGGCCTCCCGGTACTTCAAGTAATTATTTTTGAATAATTATATAATAAAAATGCCAAAAAGTAAATGGCCTTTAAAATTCTCTTAACATAAATCTAAGTCAATTTAACTGAAACAGGGCTTCACATTCTGATCAGCAACTTTTCCTCTACATTTTGGACCTCTATGAATTTTTCTAGTATTTTGGTCAAACTTTGACTAAGTTGACATTTGATGTTGGTCAAATAACCAAAATGCCCTTACATTGCCCTTAATTACCATAATGCCCATTTTCAAATTCCATTTTTGCCTTTATTTTTAATGGCATTTGGGTCCTTCCCAAAAGGTCACACATCTTGTCATTTCCCTATGTTGATACCTTGTTTTGATGATAACAAAGTTTTAATTCAAGGTTACATGGCAGGATTTGGAAATGAGTTTTGAAATTTTGAAAATGAGTTTTCCAGTTCAACAACTCAAGTCAAATGCTGCAGAACTCGAGTTGCATGCCTGTGTTTTTGAAAACTTTCAGATGAAACTCGAGTTTCCAACTTCAAGTTCTGATGACTCAAGTTGTACACCTTGAAGAACTCGAGTTGCATGCATTAAGCCTTCTGTCCAACAACTCGAGTCACCTTAAACTTGCATCATTAACTCAAGTTTTTCAGCTTCAAGTTAAGGTCACTTGAGTCACAGCTATTTTACAACTCGAGTTGCATGCCTAAAAATCTATTTTCTAGAAATCATATGTGCTAGAACTCGAGTTGCAGTAGTGAAGAACTCGAGTTCCCCTAAACTTTCAAAGACAACTCGAGTTCCACACTTCAAGTTGCAACAACTCGAGTTCCAAGCTTATACAACTCGAGTCTCGTGACCTTGAACTACTGAGGAAGCCTTTTAAGACAATAGAACTCAAGTCACTGAAGCATACAACTCGAGTTACATAACTTGTTTACAAAAGAACTTTCAACATCAACTCGAGTCACAGCATTCAAGTTTCAAACACTTGAGTTACTCTCTTTTCAAAACTCAAGTTGCACAACATGATTTCACAACTTGCATTATGAACTTGAGTTTTCCAAATAAAAGTTCTCTTAACTCGAGTCAGACATTTTGAGAAACTTGAAGTTTTATCACATAATGTTTTGAATTGCTGTGAACTCATGAGGCAAAACTCGAGTGACAATTCTCACAACTCGAGTCCTACCTCATCTGACAGCAGTGTCTAGCATGGAACTTCTCTTTTACCAAATCCTTCCTTATTTCTGTCAAAGAATTTTAAATCCTACCTGCCACCATAAATGCACGTTTACTAACCTATGAAATAGGAAAAGCTTTGCCTGCTGAAGACCTTCAACAAACGAGAAGCAATCAGAATTTTCAGTCTTCACCAACATCGAAGGATTTCATTTATTACCGCATTCAATGCTCTCAACAACTAGAGACAACGGCCATTCCATCTGAGTAACGGATACTTGGCTCTCTCTAACGGACAGATTCAAAAGACTTCATCTATAAATAAAGAAGCATTGAAGACGGAAAGAGACGACGATCAACAACGCTATTATTCATACGCTCTCTGTCTCTTGCCTTCTGAAAACACTCAATATTGTTTAGTGAGCTTCAGCATTTATCATATCTACTCTTTTAAGAGTTTAAATTCGTGATTCATTCTTGTATACACTGAGAAACTCAAAGTTGGGGCTTTGAGTCTATTGGGCTGTGAGGATTGTTGAAAAACAGAGAGTGGAGGTCTCTGTTATCTTGCAAACAGTGAGTGGGAGTGTGACTCCTTGATTGTAAAGCTTGAGAATCCTGATTGCTTACGTTTAGTGGATTGCAAATCTCAGAGGAGTTCTGAGGACTGGACGTAGGTCAGAGTGGACCGAACCAAGATAATTCACCATGTTTATCTCTTCTCTGAACCTTCAGTGACTTTGTTTTTTATTTCTGTGATTTGAGTTTTAAATTTCAATTGTGACCAATTCACCCCCTCTTGGTCAAATTCTGCACTAACAACTTAGGCTAAACACACTTAACTGGGAAGCTCTAATGGAATTCAGTACATTAGGGCTAGGTTGATCCTAATATTTCCGATCCATTACCTTCCTCTTTCTGTACTATATATCCCTGGACTCTTACTCAACGCATAACTACTGGTTTGGCATTTATTTCAAATTACAATAAAACATGGATATCACAAACTCCAGTTACACTACGCAGCAAATGACACCAGGAGGAATAGAGAAGAGAGAATTCAATTTAGGAGTTATTTTCACATACTTACAGAAATTGACCCCACTTATCCATATAATGCGTACATAATGGAAGTTAATAAAATTTGAAATTAAAATACATAAAGGAAGAATTACCTCTATTAACCCATATCATGCATTTCTTTATTTGTATTTCTACCCAAATCCAAATGGATTTGCATTCTTATTCACCAAGGGTGGACCAGTATATTCCAACATCTCTAATCACACATGGTGGATTTAATGTTGTTGATCCAATATCTTTCTCTTATTACCTTCTTTCATACTAGGTGATTTGTCGTGACTGCATAGGCATGGCGTCTTCATTTTGGGTGTTTGCACCAGAAATCCCTTTCTTAGAGACCAGCACAAGATAACCCTTTAGTGCAATTCAATTATGTTAGTATAGTGCCTTCGATGTCCTAGATTTACCAATATTCATTTCTCATAGCCCACGAATCCCTCTTAAGTCAACATAAAACTCATATTGACTTTCTCATATGCCTAGTTTCCACACTTATGAATTAACAAAGTAATATCATAAGAGACCTGTTATGGACACTAGCATAAGTATGTATAGTTCAGGTAATCTTCCTTTCTCCCAATTAACATTTTGATATGAATCAACTACTTTCCTAGCATAACCCTTTAGATCTCATATATCACAACCATAGAATGTATGCTAAAGTAGCAGGCATTGAAACATACACCCATGATATTGTTAAAGTAAAAGTATATCAATGAAAGGATTAAACTTTTTTGGGATTCACACAATAAGAAGTAGGGATCTATTCAATTACTTCCCATTTGCGGATCTTTTAAACACATGTGGTATGAAGCACATGTTACAGTATTACTCTTACATTATAAGAGTGTATGTCGATTTTAATCTTATTAACACCATACAAGCTTAAGTCTAGACACTCAATATCTAAACCCAAATTCTTCAACTTTACTCATTGAATGATGTTAATTCTAAAATATTTGTTATATGGCTATAGGTATCATGGACATGGGTTTCCATGATTTGATCCACATTGATCCTAATGGATCTCATCTCAATATACTGCATTGGACCCAATTGTGGGCTACCACAGAGAGGATGACACCTTCCAGTATTGGACCCAATTGTAGGTAGCTAGAGAGGGGGCTTTTTAACCTCATAATAATGATTAACTTTTTGTAACACCCCAAGATTCTACCAAAATGCTTAATGAAATCCTCCGTGTATGGATAAATGAGGATTATATCCTATACTGCTTCTATCATTTATAACTCTTTGATTTTTCAAAATGACTTGCAATGTTTCACTACCGTTTGTAAATTTTTCAAGATTTTTTGTCAGCCGTTCATTTTCACTTTTCAAAACATCACAGTTTGAGAAAATTTTGGCAATAGCTGGTTTTTTCAATAGGTTTCTCAAGTTCTTTTACTCCTTTTCTTAGAAAGGATAATTCTTTTGCAAATTTTAATAGTTCAATATGCATTTCATCATATTCAGCACATAATTCATCATAACTAGGTTTGACAATTACCTCTGCTGTCTCTAATTCTTCTTCCTGAGCCGCAAAATAGAGATTGACTTCCTCCTCAGCTTCACTGTCATGCCTGAGACATACACCTTCTTCTTCTTGAAGAATTATGGTTTCTTTTTGCCCTTCTCTTTATTCTATGTTGCAAGCTGAGGACAATCTGCCTTTACAAGGCCTGGTTTATTGCATTCGTAGCAAATAATTTTGCTTGATCCTCCTCTTTGTGGTCTTCAGAAATTTTGATCCTTTCTGTACATTCATCTAAATTTCCTAACGACTATTGCTAATTCATCATCTTCCACATCACCTTCCTCATCCTCTGTTTGTGGCTCCTTTTCTTTTTCTTTGATGGCTTTGAGAGCCAGCCCTTTCTTTTTCTTGTCCTCAATGTTGGACGGTTCTTTCTTGAATTTTTGCTTGCTCTTATACTAAGCAAGACTTCCAAATAGTGCTGCTACTAAAGTCATTGATTCACCTTAAGATTATTCAATGGCTGTGACTTTTGCTTCCCACTTGTTGGATAGAACATTTAATATCTTTCTCACCTGGGAGTGTTATAATATGTTTTACCGAGAGTTGCCAGTTTATTAATGAGATGAATATGACACATCATGAACTCAGCTATTGAAAAAGCTTATTTACTCCCCAAAAGCACGTTCAACAGTGTTTTTCCACAAAACGAGATAATCTCCTCCACATATTTACCTCAGCTTGCGAAAAGTACTTCTCTACCACATTTCCAAATGGACACATTGTCTCTTCATCCCCTCATTCTAAGGAAGTCAAATTCAGTAGTTAGAATATTGACTCTACTTTCTTTCACATCCTCTATTCCTTCGTAAGCTATCTCCAAAGCTTCCCACATGTTTTACGGAAGGTAGAGTACAGATTTTGAAGAAATTGTCTTCATTTAGTGCTGATTGCAACATTAATACAACCTTTTTATTCAGAAGCATCTTCTTCTTATCTTCCTCATCAAATTCTACTCTTTGGAACTAGTTGATCTTTATATTTTTTTCATTGGTACGAAGTTTCCTGTTTCAAAGACATCCTACTAATCTAAATCATTGGCCAGAATAAAGTTTTGGAACTTAATCTTCCAAAATGAAAATTTCTGGTTGTTAAAAGCCGGAGGTCTAGTGATTGAAGCTCCGTCGACTATAATGTATTCGCCAAATCCTGTGATGACTACTCTTGAGATAGTTACATCCTTTAGACAAGAGACCTACTCTGATACCAAATGTTAGTGTAGGATTTGATCAAGAGGGGGTGAATTGATCACTTTTTAAAATCAAAATCACAATGTATCCTGGTTCGATCCTCTTGACCTTTAGAAAAAGAAGATGGACACAGAAGATTTATCATCATTCGGTCCTCTTGACCTATGTCCAGTCCCAAGAACACCTATAAGATTTCTCAATCTACTATCTACCATAATCAGAGGCTTCACAAGCCTTTCCAGTAGGAACTCACTCCCCCTTACACTTTTCACTAAAATAGAGTATCGCCCACTCTGTTTTCTAATTCAAACTTAGCCCAATAGACTAAAGATCACAACCTTGAGTTTCTCAAAGATTTACAATAAAGATTGGCTAGATAGACTGTCTTAAAAGAGTAGATAGCTAATACTGAAGCACAAAGAATATAATGAATGATTTACAGAGAATGTAATGAATGTATGAAATTTTTTACAATGTTCGTCTCTTTCTTCTCTATCTTGAATGCTTAATCTTTTATAGGTGAGAATTATTAAATTAGCCATGTCCGTTACTTGCAACACCAACCAATCTACTTCGCCATTAATGAAGTAATTATTGAAGCTTGAATGAACGACGACGAAGGTGGCAGATGAACGTTGAAAGCTTCACGTCTGAGATTGAATCTACTCTTTATTTCTAATTCTATAAGTCAATGTTCATGCATTTATGAGAGTAGTTAGCATTCAAAAAGTCATTACACAAATAAGGAAAGTTTTTGCAGCGAGTAGGGGAAGTTTGTCAAAAGTAAAGTTGTCAAATAAAGAACTGCTCGAGCATAATGATTTAATGCTTGAGTATTGCAATATTGATTATACTGGAGCATAACATGAAAGTATTTAAAAAATGATATGGATACTCAAGTATTAAAACACAGTGCTTCCAGTAATATCAATGCTTTTAGTTTGTACTCAAGCACATAAAAGATTTTGACAGCAAATCATGTCAATGCTTGAGCATTGGATCTCAGTGCTTGAGACAGTGATTTCTAAGACCGCTCGAGCATTCTATCAAGTATTGAGGAGATGCAAGTTTTGAAGATCTCAATACTCGAGCACTAGATCATGGTGCTCAAGCATTATGAGTATTGGCATAGCTTTTAGAAAGCATAAGTAACAGAAAAAGTTTTGGGTTCGATGCTCGAGCATTAGATGCCAGTGCTTGAGCAGTGGCAATACTTTCAGTTATTGCTGGCAGCATTCAGTAGCAATACAATTGAGAAGTCTTCAATACTCAAGAACTGAATCTTAGTGCTCGAGCATTGGCTCTGCTGGAGCACTACTTGATAGCACAAAGAAAGGTCTTCAACACTCGAGCATTGGCAGTACTATCAACTTCTGCTCGAGTACTTCTTAACAGCAATGTCTGATGGCATAGACTTGAAGCTCGATGCTCGAGCATTGTGTAATATCCATATATTCCTATGAGTGGAAATATAGAAAGGAAAATGCCTCTAGACAAGAAAGATCATGATTGACTAAGTCCCTAGTCTTAAGGATTTTAAGTAAGAATAACCCAAGGGCAAAATGGTCATTTGGCTTAAATGACAAGGGTAAAATGGTCATTTGATTAAAAGGATTAGGGCATAAAATGTCATCAAATAATAAGGACTTTTGGTAATTTGGTTAAAAGTCAACCAAAAAGCCAAAGTCAATCTAAAAGTCAAAGTTGGTCAAAAATGTTAAAAGTCAACCAAGGGTAAAGTTGGAATTAAGGAAGAGTAGAAAAAGTGCATTTTGGTGATTAAGAAAGAAATAAGAAGGTAGTGGCATTTTTGTAAATAAGTGGAAGTAAGACAAGGTAATGGCATTTTCGTAATTAAAAGATTTCAGAGTTAAAGATGACTGAGAACTAATTAATTGAGGTAGCAGGAGTTATCAAACGTCGGAGACCCAAACTGAGAAAAGTTTAGTTGGGTCATGATGTAGTTAATAAAATTATTACTCGGTATCCGGTATGGGTAGTTTCAAAATACGGAGAACAACGATGCTCGAAAACCACGAAAAAGTATTTTCTTAGAAAATTAATTACGGAAAATCCGGGAAGAATTTTGAAGAACAGAAAAGAGATGGAGTATCAGAGAAAAATATAGAATTTTTCCATGCCCTTAAGTCAAATCGAGGAATCTTGGCGAATTAGGAGGAAAACTCGGGGATATTTTGGGCTAGGACATGATGCTACCTAGGCAAGGAATCCTAGGGAATGGTGCCACATGAGAGAAAAAGCTCCGGAAAAGTTAAAAGATAGTTACTCGAGTAAATGTTACTTTACGGAAATACGTGCCATCGAATCAAGTAACCGGACGGGCAGAGGCCCATTCAGCCCAACCAGACCAGCAAGGGAAGTCTGAAAAGCACTTTTCACCAAGCAATCCTATGAGGACAAGTGGCACAATCTCCATTAAATATTTCCAAACTTGGCCTCCAAGAATCATTCTTAGCCACACAATTTGCAAGAGGCAATTTTTAAACTAGGAAGCTCTCTTTCTCTCCCTCATTTGGACGTCCACTTCCCTCTCTCTTTAGGTAAGATTTTTCTCTCCTTTCTCTCTAGCAAAGAAGCCATTTTCAAGCAAGAAAGAAGAGCACCAAGCTTCCATAACACAAGGTAAGGAGTTTTAGCAACCAAATCTCCATCTTTTCTTACATCTTGCAATCTCTACTACCTTTCTCTTGAGTTGTTTTCTTGAAGAAGCCTCTCTTTTGGGAAGATGATGGATAGGATTTCAAGAATTAAAAATGGAAAAGAGAAGGTTTTAAAG
>JANTPZ010004707.1:0-18117 GCA_025593235.1 Vachellia pachyceras | reverse complement strand
ATAAAATATCTTTGAATTATTTTAAACTGCGTAAATTTCTTATTTTAAACTGTGTAAATTTTATTATTACTTTTTAGACTTATATAAATTTTATTAAATGTATATAATAAATTATAAAAGATATTAATTTTTATTTAAGTTATATAATTTTTATTTTTAACTAAAGTTTGTGTTAAGTTGTAAAAAATACATAATTTTGAAAAAACTGAAGATGATTAGACATTATTTTTTTTTGCCAACAGAAGATTAGACATTATTACTTTAAAAAAATATACATGTATTGCGTACAAATTAATGTTAATAGGAAATAAAAAGCTTGCTACATTATTACACAAGATTCTTTAACATATATAATAAATTCCGCTTTTATAAAAAATATATCTATATATAAACAAAATGTATTTTACATTGAGGAACAGTAAGTCATGATTAGAACTCCAGGAATAAAAGGAACAAATAACTAGTTCATCAAGCACTTGTGACTTCACTTGTGCCTTTTTTAATAAAAAATAGCTTTGCTTGCACCCCTCCGGGTACTAGAGATAAGAATTTTTTTTATTACATGTTAAAAGTTAAAAGAATAACAAAAATCGTTTAATAAATAATATTGTTAAGACAATAAATTGAATGCGGGTGAGATTTCACCCTACCCTTGACTTGTGGGTGAGCCCAACCCCCTAATCTAAAATTTTTTTTACCAAAATAATTGAAGGTGAGAAGTGAACTGCTAAAATGAAAATGATTAATTTTATTTCAGTCAAAAATTTTGGTAGAAAAATTCAAATTGTCATCTAGAAAGGAGAAAAAAAGTTTCAAGTTGCATGGAATATAAAGAAAAAAAGAAAAAGTTTCAAGTTGACGGATGTGAAAGAAATTACCGGTCTTGTGATGAAGCTATCAAATGTTGACAGTAAAGAGATGAGGCAACAAACAAATCAGTGTCTCTGTCAAGGAATCGGCTGTTCCATCATCCATATCAGGAGCTTAAACCCCTCGCTATACCTCCCGTACTGGTTTCTCCGCCTTCCACAGACCCCGAGCTTCAGCTGAATTACGCGCCAAATTCAGCGAACATGGAGTCCAGTTTTCTTCTGGAGACGCTTCCCTTCATTGCATCTACCTCCAGCCCGCGACCTTCCTTCTTCCTTCGATCTTTGCCCTCTCTCAACACTCACGCCTCCTCCTCCTCTCATTTTCGGACCTTTGGCCGCTCCGCTCGACTTCCCGGGCTTTGTCGGATGCCCGTGGCCGCCGGTCACTCTTTCATGGTTAATTCCGTGCCAGTATGCCTTCTTGCTCTACTCATCTTGAAATATGCTCATTTCTTTAGTTCGCATATCTTCGAATCCAACTAAAAGTTCCTCCCTTTTAGCACCAGCTCTGTTGATTAACTTTAACTATGGCGCCAATTGAAAGAAACCCGTCTTGCTTTCGTCAAGAGTTCTAATTTTTTTTTGGGGGGTGGGCGGAAATGGTTAAAGATTTGAACACTGCCGAGGAAAATTATTGGGTTACATATTACCCTCGATCGAAGAAGCTATCTTTGATAGTTGTACTTCAGAAGTGCTTTTTTTAATGCTTCAGTTGATCAGCTTTAGTTATCTAATTATCTTCTAGCCGGATGCTTCAATATTAGTAGTGACAGAGAACAAGGTCAATTTTAAATAAGACATTTTCTCTGGCAGTTCCATATAGAAAGAGGCCCTTCCTGTTGTGAATAGGGGAGGCCGTAAATTAAGTCTTCTCAATTTATAAGGTTTTCAATGGATTGATACAGTTAGAGTCTTATTTGTAACATATATTCAATGTGTTACCTTAATTTTGATGCCTTATGCTTTTCTGGAAGCATCTGCAGCCAAGAAGCGGGGTTTACACTGTTGGTGACTTTATGACAAGGAAAGAGGATTTGCATGTGGTAAAGCCTACAACATCTGTGGATGAAGGTATATTCTCTACTGGAGTTTATGTGATATCTCTACTTAAATGCTACTGTTTTTCTTGGGCTTGTATTTAAATACTAACTTTTTCCTCCCTTCCTGGCTCCAATTGATGACAGCCCTTGAGGCTCTTGTGGAACACAGAATAACTGGTTTTCCTGTGATTGATGATGACTGGAAATTAGTGAGCTTCTATCTTCCCTTTTGGCTCCACTGTCATTTCCTTGGATCATTCTGTATTTACTTTTAGATTTATGTCTGTACTATCTGGCGGCTTTCTATCTTCCCTTTTTGTCTCAAATTTAAAGAACACACTTATCTTCCAATTGGCGTAAATGATGAATAAAAAAAAAAGAATACATGCCCATCAATAATTAAAGTACGATATAAATTTCATAACCAAATTAAATTTCTTTTCTCTTTATTAATACTCTTCGTTCTTATAACTCAATTTCATTTCTCTTAATTACCCCAATCCATAGCTGCTGTAATTATAGCCAAGAGAGATGTCCACTTGTTTTGCACTGGGAATTTTGAGGGCTACATTTATTCTTATTTTAGTTTATTGTTATTAGCGCTGGTGCGGCTAAAGATTAGTAGAGGCTATTTCATTTCTTTAATGAATTATTCTTAGCTCCTTACCGTACTGTTATTGCGTGTATTTGGCATGACTATTATAAGTTGTACTGAGCAGATGAAATGGTAACAGTTCAGTTCTTCAGGAACATAACTTAAAGGCTATAAATTTTTCTAACAAAATTGAACCTGATGAATTAATAACTAATTGCTAATGATTAATATGAATTATGTTTCTGCCATTTTCAATTTTCAAGCCCGAATTCTTGTGATTGGTTCATCACTCATGGATCATATGATGGAATAGTTTCTGAAGGGTTTTTAATATCTTGCAGGTTGGTGTTGTTTCAGATTATGACTTGTTAGCATTAGACTCAATATCAGGTAAATTGATTTTACATTATCTGTTCCTTTTTGGTTTGTTGAGACTGGAAAGTTTACTTGTCTCATTAAAACATTGAAGAGTAATTTTAAGAGTGAAGAAATTTTCAGACATTCCTTGGGTATTATAGCTCAAGCAAAGACATTTTCCCATTATAACCCTAGCGATTTGCAATGTTCATTTTCAGGTCACCCACATACTGATAATAACGTTATGTTTCCAGAAGTTGACAGCACTTGGAAAGTAAGTAGCAGCATCTCTTGCAGTTCATTTTTGCTTAAGTTCCTTTTTTAGTTAATCTTAACGTTTATAAAACTCCTGCTTAGAGAAAGTAGTATGTGCATATTTTATTGTTGAGTGTCTGATCAGGTATCCATGTCATGCCAAGTTGGCTACTAGATCTCATAGGCCTTCGAAGGAAG
This sequence comes from Vachellia pachyceras, assembly GCA_025593235.1. Taxonomy (NCBI): domain Eukaryota; kingdom Viridiplantae; phylum Streptophyta; class Magnoliopsida; order Fabales; family Fabaceae; genus Vachellia; species Vachellia pachyceras. Next base: position 14,800 of record JANTPZ010004707.1, on the reverse strand, counting down.
CCTAACACTGGTAATGGCCTGAACTCAAAAGACCATTTCGACCAGTCACAGCATATTACTATAGTTGGGCATCCTATAATTGCTTCCTCAACAATCTCAGATAGCAAATACTGCACTGTTCAATACCTTTCCTTGGAAACTGAAATGAAATAAATAGACAGTTTCTGATGAAGTATGCAAGTCTTATGTCTCAACCTGACCATATTATTTTATTTCAATGATGCATATAATCTTTATGCGTCCTTTTCTTTCACCTTAGCCATGGCCTAGTCTCTTATGAATATGTTCCCTTTTATTGATTGTCCGTGACGTTTTATGTTAGGAGGAGGGAGGAAAAAGACCCGTGGTGGCTAGTGGCTGCTAAAATTTAATTACTAATCGGAGCCAAATTGTAGAGATCATGTTGATCCTACTCAACCCGATCTATCATTCGCAGGGATTGGGCAATATCTTGCACGATTTTGAATTATTAAATGTTTAGACATCCAAGAACTGCTCAGCATACTTCCCTTTCAGGATCCTTAACATTGAAGCTCATTTTATGTCTTCCCCTCATAACATCATTGTGACAGACAACATTTCGAAAAACAAACAGTTCAGGTATCCCTATTAATGCCATGGCCCATGTGTCGTAACCCATTGTGGTTAAAAGCCACTATTTGAGGTACCTTGTATGGAATTTATGAGAAACAATTTCATCCCAATCCTATACTAGATGGGTGGAAAGAGAAAAAAGAATATTCGTTGAATGAATTCCTTTGCATAATGCATATTAAATTTCAACTTTTTAACTAACTAGTAAGTTCAGGATTTGCGTAATAAAAGCTGCCTTTTGTAAAGATCTTGATGGATTGCGGACTTCTTTGTAAGCATTGTCATATGGAAGTTAATTTTTAATTTCCTGATGGCTTGCAGACTTTCAACGAAGTTCAGAAATTGCTGAGTAAGACCAAGGGGAAATTGGTCGGTGAATTAATGACCCTGGCCCCTATGGTGGTTCGGCAAACCACCAATCTTGAGGATGCTGCTAGGTGCTTTTATGTATTCCATTCTCCTTTTTGTTTAACCTCCCTGTCCCTCTCTCCCCTCAGAAAAAAGTATAAAAATTTTCCACCATGGTTATTATTAGGTTATTGCTAGAGACAAAATTCCGACGTCTCCCTGTTGTAGATGCTGATGGAAAGCTGGTAAGAGACTCGTTTCTCCATTGTGCAATTTTATTTATGCACGCTTCTTTGACTTCGGGTTTCTAACAAGGCGCTGTCAATGATCTGAAAGGTCGGGCTGATCACCAGAGGCAATGTTGTCAGAGCGGCGCTTCAAATCAAACGAGACAACGAAAAGAAAGCATAATAGAATTTGGAATCCAGTAAAGGGGGGAGCATATTTATTCCCTTTGTGGCCATAGAAGATGGCTATGATTAGAATCAAAATTTTGGTTTATGCATGTATATCTTATACATATCATAGTATCATTGTTTTGCTCTCACACGTCTGAAACTTCTCGATGTATTGTTGCCCTCGCTGCTAGGAGCCATGAATTTACTATTTAGAATCGCAGGTAGAATGATTGCTGAAAATGATGTTTGAATTTTCAACGGATGTCATTTTCCAAAAGAGATTGCGTTCACCTATATTTTTCCATTTGGGTAGGTATCTCCCAGTAATTTTATTTGAGGCACTATATCTCTAAGATAGATTCGTCGGTTGGCATTCACCCATATGGCATTCTTGTTTCTTACATCGGTCTCAATTTTTGTTTCTAGGGCCATATAGGCCTCAGCAAGTGCCCTTTTTTTTCCATTTTTTCCTTTCTAAGAGAAAAGGAAAGTGGAGAATGAGGACACAAGTGAATGTGCCCAGTTTTTTACTTGGCTCTGGTGATCGTACCCATGTAAACAGCAGTGGTTGTAATTGAAGTTTTTCTTCCCACTCTCAAAGGTATTTCTTCTTATGAGAAGACACGTTTATTTAAACAAAAAACTGTCAGTGCGGAGGAATAAGCTCAGACTCAGCGGAATATGGGGATATATATATATATATATAATTTTTTTTCCTTGCGTTTTGCATAATGGAACAAAGAATTACAGATTGTACCCATAAAAAAATTATAGGAGGGATTGATTTATAAGATCGTGAGTCTAAATTCTATGAGAATTTTATTGATGAATAGTTTGTATGAGGAGGCATATCTTGATTTTTGGTAAGCCAGAACACTACTGTGAAACTTTTTTGTAATCCAAAAAGAAATACGATCTCTCTACATTAACGATCTGATCAGTTTTGTCCTGTATATGCCACTTCTATTTCAGAGTGTTGAGATTAATTTTTTTAGATGATTTTATGCAATCCAAAATAGATATATTAGAGGAGCTTTATGTCTGTTTTTGTGAAATTGATTTTTCAAATGCTCGACAAACAGACCATTGTACATTGAGCCCCGCTTTTAGCAGGCTCCATCACTCAGTGATTATATATAAACTCGAGTGTGAGTGAGGCTAGCTGTTCATGATTTAATTAATGGTACACTTCAAACCCCCATGCCATTCTCCATCCGCTGCTCAACCAAATTAGTGGGTAGCATAAAAGAATCACACAATTCCTCCTCTAATTATGGAGCAAATCTTCATGCAGACCCTTATAATGTTATGGATCCAAGTGAAGAGCCGAAATATGGGACACAGCTCAGACTGAAATGCTTTTAATTGAGGGGCTGTAATTTATTTTTTCCCATTTAACAAGGAGAATCTTTTCCCTGAGTGACATGATTTGGATTTGGTAGATACAAATGTTGGTTTAAGAGGTGATTTGACCAAAATTATTATGATGAAGAAACCCCATTGATGCGTCGTTATCAGTGATCACAAAATTGGTTTCCACTGGTCCCTTGGCTATTCCCTACCAGAAAAATACCTAACTCTCAATCTTATCGCTTTTTTAGTAAACAGATCGCCTTAGTGGTTACCATGCCCCTCCTTGTACTCAGCACCCTTCCCCACTCCTGTCCCCTCCGTCTCCTATTTCATTTCCACTCGCAAAAGCCATTGAAGCTATACACTGTAAAACACTGCTAAATGTTAACCACCAACCAACCATGTTGTAAAAAGACTAATCAGATTTGGAGCCCAGATGCTTCATTCTTTTGTTCCCCTCATCAATAATTACCACTGTTCCTCCTCATTTCCATAGGCCCATCCATCCTACACATGTTATTTTTCATTTGGTAAAAACATGGACAGCAGCAGCTAGGCTAAGCAGGCAATTGAGGAAATATCTGTGGGAAGAAAGATACAAGAGGCTGCTTTAACTAAATAATTTACATTTAACATCATTTTGCAACGCCAAAATTTCTTGCGTGAAATCTAAATAGGAAATTAATACGGCAGGCGACACAGAGAAAGAGAGGGAGAGGGAGGGAGGTGGCAACAAGGAAGAAGATTACAGTACAGTATTCTTCAGAAAGGCTTCATCAACATCACTTTGCTTCAGCCGCCGCACAACCTCCTCCGGTGGCGCATATCAGTCGCCACACCACCGACCTTTCCGTCAGATACACTCAGGATTCTCCGGTTCGGGCATCTTGTTCAGGTCAACCCGATCCACAAACGCGCCGGCGCCGCGAGGCATGAGCTCCGATGCCTCCGCTGACGCGTGGCGGCGGCGGTGGTGGGACACCTGAAGGGCATCCACCCTGGCGCCGACTTCGATGGCTTTCTTGCGAATTGAAGCCGCCGACAAGTCGCCGGCAGAGGAAGCGGCCACGCAGCCTTCTCCGGCGAGAAGCTCCGGGAAATTAAGGCGAGCGGAGGGTCCTCTGAGATAGAAAACGGCTGTGTCGTAGGCTCTGGCGGCGGCGACGGGGGTGGAATAGGATCCGAGCCAAATCCTGGAACGCTTATTGGGTTCTCTGATTTCAGCGACCCACTTGCCCCACTTCCTCATCCTAATCCCTTTGTACCTTCTCTCGCCTTCGACCCCTCTCTTCTTGGCGCCCATGGCCGCTTGTTGAGCTTCCATTTTCTGCAGAAACAAAGGAAACAAAGAAGAAGCGCGAAATCTGAAGAATCAGAGAGAGAGGAGGAAGGAGTTCATGAGAAGTGGGAAAGGGAAGGAGCGGGAGACGGAGGTGGGGTTGGGTTCTGGGGAGAGGCTCATGCGACTCGGCCACTGAGCTTTTGTCGTGTGGGTAAGCCTCCACGTCGGTTTCTTTGAGGCCCATTCTCTTTTATACATCAATTTTCATTATTACATTTTTAAATCAACCGAATTCACCGACAACCACATCAAACACCCCCCGCCTCATTCATTCATTAATTAATTTCAAACCTGTTTTCCTATTTTATACTCTTCCCCTCGTATTTATCTTATCTATTTCTATTTCATTCATGGGGTTCATTGTTACAAATTTGGTTTATTGTTCATAAAGTATGAAATAAAATTCATATTTTATCTATAAAAAATATAAAATAAACTTTTAACTCTATTATGAGAAAAAAATATAAATGTCTCAATATTAATTTATGAGAGGTACAAGTATCTACATGTTAATTCATGTAAATTGTAATTCAGATTACATAGTCAAATCTATATATAATGGGGATTATGTAATTCTCCTAATCCAGTATAATCAGGATTACATTCAATTATATAAATATACCAACCAAATATTAGAATCAATAGAATGCATTAAGATTATAAGTAATTCTATTTCATGTAATCGAACCAAATGAGCAAAGCGACTTTTAACATGTTTCACATAAGTTAAAGAAAGCTTTAAAATTTATTAACTATATCTCAAAATTCAACCGCTTTTCGATTTTATCTATGTTCAATTAATGTACATCACCTCATGGGAATAAAGGTTAACAAGTGAAGTGTAAAGTTGCACGCTCATAAAAAAAAATTAATTAGTAAGTGATTTATAAATAGAATTAGAAAATTTATTTTCCATTTACTTTATAAATAAGATTAAAAAGAATATAGAGTTAGCAATGAGAAAGGGCCTCCTACAAATTAATCATTATATGATATATGACTTTGTTATTTGTTATGCATCCATTTTAGTTAACTAGAGAATGATAATTGAATTATTAAATATATCTTAAATTGTTATAATTTTTTAAAGTTTTCTTTATTAAAATTATCTCTTGCTCATGTATATTTTCTTTTTATCTTTCAAACTAAATTAACTAGGAGTAGAATTGTAAAACAACAATTAATGTACTCTTATATTTATAAATAAAAAGTTTTTTTATATTTAATAATGCCTTAAGTAAAATTATTTTTAATAGAACGATATCCGAGCTTAATAAAAAATTTCTTCCAAAAGTATACTAAAAGCTACATCTCTCCACCCTCTTTGAGGGTTATTTTAAAGTTGTTTTTAGTCTTTTTCTTTAATAATATATTTACTAGTTTCAAGTTGTATTAGATATATATATATATATTGATGCTTGATAGATGCAGTGAAAGGCAATAGAAACTAATCTAGTTGATATTTAATAACTTTTCAATTTTATATCTATCCAATTAAAATTTTATTATAAAAGTATAAAAATGTAGGTAATGATAAATAAAACATAAAATTTCAAAAAAAAATTAACGATAAAGTGACCTACACTCAAGAAAGTAAGCGTCTTAAATTTTTAATAAATGATAATATTTTTAAATTATGAATCTATACAATTCCATTCGCCTGTTACAATTGCGTGTTACGAGAGGGAACCTTGCTATTTTTATATTAATTTCGTTTGCTGTCGACTTGAATCTCTCTCGTCGTTTCGGTTTGCTTGGGATCTCCATGTTAAGTGTTTGACAAAGGACCCCATAGTTTGATGTTTATTTAACTAGAAACATGATACAAATATATTCATTCTCATGAGATGATTTGATTGGGCGGCTTTTTTTTTTTTTGGAAAAATGATCTAATGAGAAGGACTTAATATTTTTTATAAGTACAATTATCTTCCTATGTATTGTAGACAACCTACATTATGTTTAAGGTCTCTTAAACAAAAACTTAAGTGTACATCCAACCCCAGTTAAAAAAAAAGGGATTTGCTTCAATATAAATTCTTGTGCTTTACCAAAATATAAAATAAAAGTGTATTGAAATAAATTCAATGAGCATCATGTGTATGTTTTAAAAATATATTGTAAATACATGGATCAAATACCAAAAGACACTAGGCTTTTGTGTGACAACGTTTAGAAAAGCCAAACGCACGTTTAACAATGTTTTTTCGTAAAATGAGATAATCTCCTCCGTATATTTACATCGACTTGTGTAAAAGTACTTTTCTACCGTATTTTTAAACGGTCCACTAATGTTATCCAATCCATCCCAATGCAGATTTGTCTGTGTGGCTTTCCCTTTCATCAGTCCATCAAGTAGATATGAGTCCGATGCTTCCCCTTTTTCGTCATTAAGGTGTCTCTTTTTTTTTCAGCGTTTGTAGGATCTAAACGCATATTCAACAGTATTTTTTTGTAAAACGAGATAATCTTTTTCATATATTTATCTCGATTTAGGTAAAAATACTTCTCTACCGCGTTCCCAAATGGATCCAAGAATGTACGCACCTTGTTTCTTTTGATGTTGTTCTTGAGGGCAAGTAGTCAATACCATTACATTTTAGATTTTTCCTGAATTTTTTTAAGAAAATAAAATGGAAGCAACATGTATGTCCCACTCGATCGAGACGTGAACCACAAGTTGCACTCCATAAATATATAATAAAAAAATAAATCATCCTCATCATCATAAAATATTAAAAAATTTAATATATAAACTACACTCCGATCAAATTATAATCTATATATACGTCATATTTGTTAAGTATTGTTCAATAGACCTGACGACCTACATAAGTTTTTTTTTTTTTTGCCAACAACGACCTACATAAGTTGATAAATACAGAATCGATTAAATATATATACCATATTATACATAAGCTAATACGTTATACTTGTTAAGTATTACGTATATGGTTCATCTGTTAAGTGATGCCCAGTACTTTTTTTTATAAGTAATACTAATTAACAATTAAAGCATCTAATTTGTGTTCATTAATTCTTCCCTTATTTTCATGTGATTAAAAAATTGTAATTTTTCACCAGCACAAATTAAAAGGTTGTGATTAATATATATTATATGTGAATGGTAGTATATAATAAAAATGTAGAAAACAGGGTAAATTAAAAAATCGTTGATAGCATGATCTATTTTTAAAGTTGGGTGCAATCAAACTTGTTAACTTAATGCTATGTGTACAGTTGTACGCCAACCTTGCTTAAAGCCTAGCCTAGCCACCAAGGCCTCCCAACCAACATCTTATACCTTGTTTGGTATGATGAAATTAGAGGTAATGAAATGGAAACGAAATTGATTTCCATAAAGATTGTATGTTTTGTTTCATGGAATTGGCCTTCACATGGAAGCCAATTCCATCAAATTGCCTTGAAATGAATTCCATGAGAAAAGCTCACTTTTGCAATTCCATGTCCCAATATCCTCTACTACTCTCTTTCTCTGCCCTCTTTTCTACCGGAGATCTCCACATTCACCGCTAACAAACTTCTATGCCCACCATCGGCGAACTTCTCACCCACCGTTTGTGAGCTTCTCATCCCAACCCATGGTGATCTTCAACCACGGTGAGCTTCTCTCCCAACCACGGTGAGCTTCTCGTCTTCAACCACGGTGATCCATAGCCGATGGTGATAGCGACGGACGACAACCTTTTCCACTCCTCTGTCTTCTCCATCCTCTCTGTCTTCTCCTTCTCACTCCTCCGCCTTCGACCATGAAGCACTGTAGCAGCAGATATGGTAAGCACCAACCACGGTGAGCTTCTCGTCTTCAACCACGGTGATCTAGCCGGCGGTGATAGCGGCGGACGACAACCTTTTCCACTCCTCCGTCTTCTCCTTCCCACTCCTCCGTTCGACCACGAAAGCACTGTAGAGCAGCCTGTAGGCGGTGAGCAAGTGAAGTTTTTTTTAGATTTTTTATTTTTAAATATAAAAGGGCATTTTAGTCTTTTTGTATAAAAACCAGTTCCCAATTCCATGACATACTAAACGTACTTTTAAAACTCATATCCATCTCCATATCCATTTCCATCAAAATCAATTCCAGTGTACCAAACGGGGCCTTAATTTTGTCCAATTTAAAACATGCGCTTAAATATTTGATCCAATCGCTTTGCTTCTTCTTCTTGTTTTTTTTTTTTAAAAAAAGCTCCATTACCATATTAACTGTAGAATGAGATTTAACCGATTTCAAAATGTATGAAAGATCATTTATATCCCGTGAAACCTCAGTTACATATTATATAAGGTCAGTTGTATTTACATATTGGTCATTTTGCATTTTTGTGAAAGCTCGTTTGCACAGTTAAATCTCAAATGCATATCGTGGGAAGGTCATTTGTATCACGTGGAATCTTAATTACATTTCATGAAAGGACCATTCTATAATCAATTTGACAATTGGAGATTTATCCCCGATTCTTTAAAAAAAATTAGGCAGCTTAATTATTGTCAGTGTCATTAGCTTTAGTTTTGGCAGGGTTGTGTTTCAGTCAATTTTAATAAGGATTAAAATTTTTTTACTTATAGTAATTAGAAAGAAAGCCCCCATGCAACATCTTCATGCGTTTCACTTAAGTGAGGGGTTGGATTTACTATTAATTATATTCATTTTGTTTCTCGTATTTTTTTTTAAAAAATTTATATAACTTATATGTAGTACAATGTTATACAATGTATCTTAACGAGATGTCAAATATATTTATTATAATTTATTTATTTAATTATCTTTTTTAATCTATCTAAATTAATTTAATAACCTTTACATTAATAATTAGAAGAGTACCGTTGAGATGAAACTCGACCTTTACTTTCTGGCCACCGATGTGATTTAGTTAATAAGTATGTGATCTATCGATGACTAAGAACAAACTGTATTCTTTAAAGAAGAACAATGAAACTAATCAAATTACTGTAAATTATTTATATTTATCATTTTTAAATTGATTTTTCTAACTTACAAACTAATATATACTTTAATGTGGTAAATAACTAAGTGTTTTAAAATAATTTATTTAATTTTTTTAATCTATAAAAAGTCAACTCTATTATATTAACGAATGTACAACGAAAATGTATTTTGGGTGGCGACAGTTTGTCAAATATAAAGGAATGTTCAATTTCTAAGCAATTTGTTGATTAACTTTTTGGTACGAGATATGTAGGATGATCGGTTAGTACAGCGGAAGGAATTTTTCTAGATATAAACAAAAAATAACAATTACGGGATTGGAGAGACGCACATGAAGATTCTCTCTATTGTTAATTATACGAGACGTGGGCTTTAGAGTAATCTTAATTAGATTTTAGTTGTTAGTTGCATGAGTTTGAGTGGGAAAGAAAATCATGGGATTAAGCCGCCTCATGAGATTATCAGTGAGGCGTCTCAACTTGTGTTAAATTACAAAGTGGGCCATGATAAAGAATTTAATGTCGAGAATATCCCCGTCCGACTCCGTCGAAGCGGAGGAGGCGGAAGAGAACATAGGGGTAGCCGGGTAGGAAAGGACAAATCCACCCCTGTAAACCTATCGGGGGATATCGCATCATAATGGCACCGACCCACCGACCTACCCCTATGCCCGTCACCACTCAATTATTCAAAGGAGACTTATGCCTCGTTTGCGGCGGTGGAGATGGGAGGTGGAAATGAAATTAAAATTGAATTCTATGATGTTGACATGTTTGGTATGATAGAATTATAATTCCATGTGGAATTCAATTCCATCTAAATACCCAATTTCAATTCCATACCCAAACCTATAGAATTCATTTGAGTTCTATGGAGTCCAATTTCTTTGGACCAAAATATCCTCCCTTATGCAAAATAGTCTTTTTTGTTACATTTAAAAAAAATCAACATTCATAAAAAAAGATATAGATTTCATCTTCATTTCCATGACATACCAAACGTAATTTTAAATCTCATATCCATCTCTATATCCATTTTCATTTCCATTAAAATCAATTCTGCGTATCAAACGAGGCATTAGGGTTAGTTTGAAAGCTATTGTTTGATTTTAAAACCTAGTTTTTAACCTAAAACCTAAATTTTGTCTAAGTACATAAATTTTTTCTGAAAAGCTATTTTGGTTACAAAACTTAGATTTGAAATTTAGGTTTTCTCTTTTCTACTTTTTTTTCTTTTTCATACTTTTTCCTCTTTCCTACTTTTCTTTCTTTCTCTTTCATTTTTCATATTTTTTTCTCTTCTCTTTCTTACTTTTTATTATTTCTCTTTCCTCTTTCATACCCATTTTTACCTCGGAATCCGTAAAAGCTAATAACTTTCCAAACATAAATCACTTTTCAAAATTTAGGTTTTGCCTCAGAATCTGTAAAAATTATTTTCCAAAATCTATTCTCCAAAACCTAGATTTTATCTCGAAATTCGTAAAAACTATTCTAAAAATGAGATCCAAACAAGTCCTTAGATTAACCTACTCGAATGGAAAGATAACGAAGACAAAATAAGATTTGGGAAAAACGGAAGAAATAAATTTTCCCTTATTTAAATTGAGAAAAAATGTGGGAAAAAGAAAAGTTAGATATAGAATGTATGTGTTGTTATCCCATTTTTTCCAACGTTTCTCATCTCTTGCCGGAGAGTTAAAAGAAAATTTATTACCAATTAGTTCATTCTTTAAAATATAAATTTAAAAATACGAAACTGTCCTTCCATACCTTCCTACCTTCTTTACTAATTTGTCTCAAAATTTTATTTCAAAAACAATTACAAATTTTTAAATTTCAAATACTAAACAGAAATTTCCTCAATTTTTAAAACTTACATGCATAGATATTGTAAGTAGAAATAAAGTTGCGTAATTTTAATAAAATTGGAAATTCTTTATAATCATTATTGAAAAAGATTTGTATATTCTAGAAAATTAAGATAAAATTTACATTCTTTTAAAAAATAAAAGAAGGAATGTATGTAATTTATTTTAAAAAATTCATATATTGGTAATATAATTAAAAAATTTATATCTAGTGTTCATAATATAAATCAGAACTTAATGATATAAATATATAAATATTCATATTAGGGATTAGATGATAAAATAAGAATTTGAGTGAAAAATAAAAAAAAAGTATGAAATATGATGAATTGTTTTAGTTTATGGGCAATTTGATACTTTTAAATTTTTATTTTGACTTTTAATCCTTTTAAATATGAAAATTTTTATGGTTTTTATCAATAAATAATATTTTCTGCATGCCTTTCACTTTAATCTGTCCATTATTTAATAAAAAGTGGCGAAAAGTAATTTCCCCAATGCACTCGGTCGCAAGCCGGCGCCAACCATCGCTCATCGGCTCATCCTCACCACATAATCACATATCAGATTTTAAAATATTAATAATTAATTATTAAATGTTTTTCCAAATAATTAATGAATAAACTCTGTATTAAAATATTTCTCTCTCGCTCTTCCCCTCGTTAAAATTAGGGAGGAGAGGGATCTTTTTCATTCATGTATGTTAGGGTTCAGACTTACATTTTGTAATTTATATGTAATGTAACTTTCTATATACTTCATACATTGTAATTTATTCGATTATTCGATGCTTTTAGAGCAAGTTGCAAAAATTAATGAAATCTCACTTAATACAGTTTGAAATTATATTTTGTTCAAAAAGAGATATAAACTTTCAGAAATTTCATTCATTTAACGTTAATCTTTAATTACAGTCACACTTGAAGGGTAGCACTTAACAATGTCGTTAATGAATTGTTGTTTTCTCCCTATTCCATAATAGTCCTTGGTGATTATTACAAGTTACATTTTTTTAAGCTATGTCTAAATATTTAATGCATTTTTTAATTTTTACCCATAATCTAATTTTTTTCCCTCACACTCATCCTATCTATAAATTAAAATATATTTAAGAGATTAAATCTCTGACATATTTATTACCTTTAATCAATTTTAACTGATTTTTCAATTTATTTAATTCTGTCGTTCGTAACTTATAACAATATTTGGAGGGAGTGATTTTATATCATATTAACATATCACAAGAGAGTATTCAAGCGAATGAAAATAATTTATATTAATATTAATGAAAGCAATTTTAGAATATACCCATTATATATATAAGGCTAGATAGTTTAAAATTTTCCCCACTCGTACCATTTGTTTTATTGTCAAATTATTATTTTTTTGCCAGCGTTGTCAAAATATTGATTAGAGAGCATGCCAAATAGATGGGAGTACTTTTATGTAAATTAAGGTAAAAATGTGATGAGATTATCTCGTTTTACGGAAAAACATTATTAAACGTGTGTTTAACTTTTGAAAATGTTGTTCCAAATAAACCCAATTTTATAAATGTGTCGGAACTCGGAAGATGTTTTAAATTGTAATCTAAAATAGTCACAAAGGAAAAGAACGATGGATGGGAAAGTCAGATCAAATGAAAAATTGAGCTAGTTGGTGAAAACATTTAATTCCTAAGACTTTTTTTTTTGGTAAAGTTAATTCCTCAGACTTTATTCCGCTTGACTTTTCTAAGATTGTTACCTGCGATATAAATATCATTTACGGTTGGTCTCTTGAAATTTAATTCACAAAAAAATGTCAGTAAATATTTTTAATTTTTAAAAAGCATAGTTTATCATAAATAAAAGTTTATTTTACATTAATATATTCATATCAATATATTGGTAACTGGGCACTGCAATAATAAATCTTATTCTAACATAGAATATGCTATTTAGTTATATAATTATTTTTATCTTGTTTATTCGCTTTTTAAGTACATATGTTCCTTTTAATAATTTAAACGAACAGGACTTCTTTTTCACAAATTTATCAAGCATTACCTTGATTAAAACAAGCCCAATCTTTATAACAAAAAAAAAAATGAAACCCTCGATATCCTTAGAAAGCCTTGCCTTGTCACTTGAAGAATTTTAAAAAAATTGAATGAATAAAATCATAAAATTTCATTCAAATAACGAGAAAGATCTCTCCTTCTCTCTGTTTTTTTTTGTGAATAAATTTTAGGAAAGTGGTTGTTAGGTTTACCCATGATTCAAGGGTAGGGCACCTAACTTATTATCCATTGGGTTTATGTCCCTACGGGCATTAGGGTAAGTCAAACAAGTTATTTAAGTCTGGTCACACATGTAGATCAACCCAACTTTACTAAGCTGTGGTGATGCTTCTTCAAACACCGTGACTGGAACCACAAGAAAGTAGCACTCTTTAGGATAGAACCATTTTCCTTTAAGTGAGAGTACTAACATAATCTCTTCGCCAGTTGAACCCACGGACGATGTTGATTTTGCTTCCTCCTTTTTTTTTGTCAATTCTGAAGAGAGAGCATATATAAAATCTTTCACTTAATTGATCTGAAAGAATTATGGGCATGGAATGGGATGATAGGTTTTGCTTTGAACAGAAGCAAAAGCATGAGTAGTGGAAGGAGCTCTTATTGCTACCAATAATAAATAATGATTAATAAAGCAGCCTTTACTAATTACTAGCAGCACTCACTTCTTGCAACTAATACACGTTGCCCAATTAAGCCAAAGAACAATATTTCTAAATCCGAATAAGCCTTTGCTTCGTTTTCCACCGTCTTTCTGAAACCCTTCTTCATTTGAGGCCCCCCACATTGAAAGTTACAGACTCATTCACCAAAAGTCTAAGAAAAAAAGGGTACCGACTTCAAGCTTCATTCATTCGCAATGGTAGTGAACAAAAGTTGAAAAGTTTCGGTGGCCCCTTAACAAGAAAAACAACTAAAACCCTAAAATCTAGTGTGGTGAGTGACAAATGTACAATTTATTCACATGCAATGGTCAAGATGGACCAGATTTTTCGGTTCAAAAAAAAAAGTGCCCACGCTTTTTTTTGTTATTTTTATTTTTTTTTGGATTGAGAGTTAAAATACTTTACAGCAGTGAATCCCAGATACAATCAAGACTCTTTAAAGAGGTGGATTACAGACTTTAGTCCTAACATATTATTATTATTATGAGATTTAAGAATTGCCGTCACTCTAATAGTTTAAAAGGTGAAGAACGGATAGATACGAAATGGGTTTAAAGTGGCCGAATCCTTTTTGTGTGAGACATGCAAATATTTTAGTAAAAAAGGGTTGAGAGTTAAAATCATGGAATAGAAAGAACTGGGGACAGCCATGGCCAGTGGTCATAATCATAGATGGGTCGCTCTTTTTCACGGGAGCGAAGGGGAGAGATAGAGAGAGAGAACCAATAATGGTGCGTAATTCGAATTAAATATGTGGAAGAGATTATCTTACTTTATAGAAAAATACTGTTGAACATACGTTTAACTTTTAAAAATGTTGTTATTGACAAACCTATTATTTAAAGAGGCAGGGAAGAAGAAGGAATTACGGGGTGACGAGGAAGGAAATGGGGAGCACAGTGATATAATTTTGAAGTCAAGGTATGAGAAGAATAAGATTTGTGAAGGTCGAAGAGATATTGTCGTCAACGCCATATATATATATATAAAAGAGGGAGGAGAAACCGAGAAACTTAGTAGGTGACAATATAGTCAAACTTTGTGCCTGTTTGGGAAGCCATTTTCCCAAACGGTACACGTAAGCCGAGATAAAACCATCTCGAAATCTGTAAAAACCATCTCGAAATTCATAAAAACCATCTTGAAATTCGTAAAACCATCTCGAAATTCCCAAAATGCCTCAAAATCTGCAAAATCCATTT
>JANTPZ010004706.1:0-13065 GCA_025593235.1 Vachellia pachyceras | reverse complement strand
GTGGTTCATCCCTCCATTGCCATATCATTTCCTCTGGTTCGTCTTCCTTCATCATCACTGTCGTTTGAGTATTCACCTGATATATAAAACATAAGATGGATTCATACACACACACACACACACATATCAAAACATACTGAAAATCAAATCGGTTAATGGAGGTGATAGAGTATAAACTAGGTTTTCATCTGTGTGTGTGTGTGTGTGTGTGAATAAATCTCACCTTTGCAGTATTGTAAACTTCTGCAGAACAATGGTCAAGGATTGTGACAGACCAAGCAGGGACAGTGTAGGTCATGTTTCTGAAGTTCACAGTAGCATCACTTGTTTCATTTTTATTTCCCAGGAAGCAAACTGAGTGTTCCATATGTTCATATGAGGTGGCCTACACAAAAAATAATAATTATTATTAATAGAAATGAATATTTTAATATAGAAGATCAATTATAGTTAGTTAATAAGGAAAAAAACACTTACTGTAACCATATTTCCAAAATCAATAGTTGTTTGGTTGCCATAAGTCAGAGCCATCTCCGATGCTACAAGGATCTCATGGAGCTGCTTGAGGTGACCCCACTTTGGCTGATTCAGATTACCTTAACAATTTTTTAATTATTATAATCAATTAACCATCGTTTTCAGTAATTGAGTAATTATTAGGGAAATTTGTAATCAGGTCCCAAATAAGAGAATTAATGAATAAAAAGTTTTAAAGATTCACAAAATTACCCTAAGGTCTCAGGAGTAGCTACTGAGGTTGTCATTAACAACATTATTAGCCTTCATTAACAACATCGGCAACTACTTCTGGGACCTTATGGTAACTTTATGAATCTTTAAAATCTTTTATTCATTAATTCTCCTATTTGGGATTTGATTACAAATTTCCCTAATAATTACAAGGATAAATAAAAATATATAATTTTTTATTTATGCATAAATACCATATTCATCGAGAGGGGCATCGTAATCATAAGAAGTGGTAATATATGGTCCTCCAGCAGTACGACCAAAATTGGTGCCACCATGGTACTGTAAAAATTTTGAAAAAAAATCAATTAATTAAATCAATCATAAAATTAATTAATAATTAATATATAAATATGATATTTATTAGTTTAGTTACCATATAGTAGTTTTGGAGGGTGCCACCGTATTGGTAGAAGCTTGCAACAGCATAAGCAACATCCTCTGCAGTTCTATGAGGATCTTGACCACCCCAATTCTTAAACCTAATGAAAATTCAATCAGACAAAATTAATGAATTAATTAATTAATGAAGACAATATATGTTAATTTTACTATAATTAAACACATAAATCCAAAAATTAATTGATGGCAAAAATTAATAATAACTAACCAGCCAGTCCAGTTCTCAGTCCACACTTTGGGTGAATTTTTGTTGTTGGGAGTGAATTGATCACAGTAATATCCATTGCATGTGTTAATCTAATTAATGAATTCAATTAAGAAAATAAATTAATTAATTAGTATTTAAATAATTTATACAATAAATATATAAAAATAATAAAAAAATTATTTTAATTTAAAATTTTAGTTACCATAGGTTGTGGAGCATCAGATTGTTGACACATAACCCAAGGAACACCAATGTGATATGAGTCTGCTAGTTGAGCACACCAATTTACATATTCTTTCCCAGCTTCACCATAATCACCCATTATATTTCCATACTCATTTTCAATCTTTTAAAATTAAAAAATAACAAAAAAATATTTAGTTAATTATTAAAAAAATAAGATTGTATTAAAAAAATTAAAATCAATTAATTAGCAAATATTTTAAAATAATAAAAACCTGGGCAGAAATAATGGGTCCTCCTTGTGAGGCAAAGAGTTTCTCTTTCTTCATCATGTCCACAATGAGTGTTGTGAACCTTTTCATCTCATCCTATATAATTTAATAGAAATTAAAATTATTATTAGTATAATTATAAAATGAAGTTATTAAGCACAATTTTAATTAATTAATTAATTAATTATCAAATGAATAATACTTACCAAGTAAGGTTTATTCATTGTCCTAAACTCAATGTTTGGGATATTATGTAACCAAACCGGAAATCCTCTGAGAAAATAGAAGATAAAATGGGTATTTTGTCAATAATATGTGTATAATTATATAATTAATGAACTATAGATTATTTCATTACTTAACATATATAAATTAATTTATCTAATTACCCGTAATTCCATTCTGCACAAACATATGGACCAATTCGAAGTAAAGAATAAAGCCCTTGATTTTGAATTTCCTTAATGAACCTCACAAGATCGAGATTTCCAGAAAAATCGAACTGCACAAATTAAAAAGGATAGAATAAATAAATAAGTTCATTATTGAATAAATTTATTTAAGTGAAATATATATATATATATGAATGAATTATAGATATAGAATCAATATAGCGAATGATAATTAATAAGAACCTGGCCACGTATAGGCTCATGGGCGTTCCAGAAAACATAAGTCTCAATTACGTTAAGGCCACCTTCTTTTGACTTCCTAATCAAATCCGGCCACATCTGTGATTGAAAAAAAAAAAACTCATTTCAATTCTTAAATAGAAATAAAAAAACAACAACATAAATGACCTAAATTGAATAAAACTCTCATGAACTTTAAATATACCCCCAAATTCTTAAAATTCATTATTTCTCGTTACATGAAAAGAAAAATTATTTTTTGTGTGTGTATTTATAAACACCTTCAAAAATTTGAATTATAGGTAGATAACTCCCTACTATTTCAAGGTTACGAACAGAGACTAATTATAGGGATAAACACCCAAAATTAATTTATGTGTATTATATATATGCATATAACAGAGTCTCAAACACCCAAAATTAATTTAAAAAGATTCTTTCATATAAATAGAAATAAAACACATCTCACATATTTACTTTAAATTTCATAAAATCACTTGAAAAAAGCTAATCAATTATAAAAGTTCATCTGTTAGAAAGTTATCTGTACATTGGGTGTGTTTAGGAATCCGTTGAAAGAAAGGAGCTTGCGGATTCTGAGAAGAATTTACGGATTTCAAGATGGTTTTTATAAACTTTTGAAATTGTTTTATCTTGATTTGCATGTACCATTGAAAATGAGTTCTTCCCAAACATGCATATTATCTATACGAGGGATAAAGTTTATATAACAACAGAGAGGATAATAATGAATGCTGACCTCAACAGTGCTACGGGGATAATGGATGGAACCAGATATGAGAATTCTTCTTTTGCCATCAATGGTGAAAGCTCTTCCATCGTGCGATACGTTTGTTGCTTTGGCTATCGCTAAGAAGGCTACACAGAAGAGGATGACACCAACAATGGCTTCTTTTGCTGCCATCTTCGTCTTCTTGCGTGGGGATGAGAGGAAGAAAGTATAATGGGTGTGATCCCGGCTGTTATATTTAAATTATAATCATAGTTATACTGTATCCAAAAGAGATCTATATATCGTGTGGTTTGGATTTTTATAATCAAATCATGTGACTTAGTTTATATTTTAATTCGATTAATTTAATTTTTAATTCATTATTGTAGATATTTATGGGATTTGAATTTTTTTTGGGTGAAGTAAAGGATTATAATCCCATAAGAATCGTAGGTAACGTTTTATCTAGTAACATAAATAAATAAAGTATAAATTATATATATAATTAATAGAGTATAAATTTTACTAATTTGTAATATAATATTTTTAATATTTATTTACATATTATCAGAATCCATATTCTTTAACAAATATGGTTTTCAATTATTTAATCTCAAGGGATTAACCCTAAAATTATTGTTGGATTGAGAGAAAATAATGGAAAAAAAGAAACTTAGGGGAGAAATAAGATTTCTCTATTTGGCCAAATAGAGAAAACATAAAAGCTCCCTCAGATTTTATTCCATCTTTTAGGCTTACACTAATGTTCATCTACTGAAAAATGGAGTCAGCATTTGATCGATTTATCTTACTTTAATTATATTCGAGATATTGTTGATACCAAGCATGGGAGACTCTTTTAACATAAATTCCAAATAATTTTAAAATCGAATCAAAACCGAATTAAAGTAACTAAACGAACAATCGAAATATAATATATAATAATTTACTGAAATAACATAATAATTACTAAATATATTAAAATAATTTATAGATAATATTATAATTTCTAAATATACTTAATATATAATAATTTCTAAATATATATTATGAATAAGAATATATTTTAGATATAATTCGGTTTTAACCGAAGTTTTAGATAACCCAACCTCGAATAACCAAAAAATTAAAATCAAATAGTTAACTAAAAACTGAAAATAAATTTGGTTCGATTCTGCCTATGGTTAACTGAAACTCAAATAGATATATTTTTTATATATTTGGGAGTTATTAATATGATTTTAAAAGATTTTAAATTTAAAATAACAAATCTATCAAATATTATATTATTTTAGGGATTCATCAATCATATATGATAATAATAATATTTCGTTTTGTTTTGCTTCTTTTTATTTCATTATTTTGTTATTTTTTTTTTTGGGAAGTAACCCCTGCACCACAAACATAGATTTATGATCCACATCAGAATTTCCAACGGGATTCCCAAACATATAAATCAAGTAGAAAGATTGGGAAGAAAATTATTCTGGTGATCCAATGTCCAATATCAAGTCAGTTTTTGTTATTATTATTCAATAACATGTGCCTCATCAAAATAATAAGAACAACGACAACAAGTGCAGCTTTTTATATTCAAAATCTATTTTTGAATTTAAATCATCTAAATTTTATTATTTATTTAAGTTATGATATTATTTGTATTTCTCTTGTGTATTAAGCCTAATGTATTCAACGGTAGAGATTTTTTGTGTTGTGCATTTCTGTTATTAGAAATCTTTTCTGATTTTTTAAGATTTCATAAACTCACCTCAGCTATTTGATTTCAGTATAAGTTGAAAAATCTTTTATTAAAAAAATCAATGGGAGTTACTTGGAGGGATCCGTACTCCAACACTTCAAGAAACTTCATTCCTATCACATCCCATATAAGTCATTTTCCATATTTTTACGGGGAAATTAAGGAAGATAAACAAAATGGATAGATTATCATCTCTTTTTCAAACTAATTTGTCTGCCAGACTTGTAAACTGATATACTATCTAATGATACATATAAATATTTCATATATATATATATAATATAAAGTATGATATTTCACTTTCTTAATCTTTTAAAAAAATTCGAATGAAGTTTATACTAAGGACGGATGTAGTATTAGAGGTGAAAATGGAAAGGATATATGAATTAAATTGAAGACAAATTTATTATTTCGATTTACTTAACTTAGTTTTGGTGATACGCTTGACTAATTTGTTATTTTCATCATGTGAATAATATACTGTTATAGATTTAATATTTCATAGGCAAAAAAACCAGATTTAATATTTTATATTAAGATTTAAGCATATTAGAGAAAACACAGGCCTGTAAAATAAATTTCCACCATTCATGTAGGAATCAATATTTACATATTTAACAGGCCTGTAAAAAATCGTATCTAGGTTTTCTATAAGTTTAGTTTATTTTAAGTTGTGAGTTACCAAGTAGGGATGAACTTGATTTCTTTTTGTGTGTAATTAATGGGAGGATGTTTTGTTTCTTTTGATTTTTATAGTCGATCATCTCTATTGATACACACATAAGGTTGCCAATAAAGATTGATCCAATTAGTAAGGAATTAGCTCACAGCCCACAAAATCGTGAGTTCAAATTCCGCTGCTGATGTGAGGATATTGTTAGTGAATGATCTGCAAGTACCTCTGTAAGCAATTTCTGAATCTGGAGGCACGCATTGACCATAGTGAACCCTCATGATCTAACTCACCCAAACTTTCTTCTATACAAAAAATATATACACATAAGTTTTGAAGTATATAGCTAATATATGTATCTACCCTGGAGTGCATATTTTTTTACCAGCCCCAGCAGTGGATACAAATTTCATGTATGAGTATAGGCTCCGTTTGATATAACGTTTTGAGAAGAAAAAACTACGGTGCAGAAAAAAAAGTTACTTATTTCAGTGTTTGGATTCATGATTTAGTGAAAGTCCTTTTGGTTAAAAAGCCACGGTAGACAAAAAGGAGAAAAGTGTGGCTTTTGTAAGATAAAAGTGGAAAGAGATAGAGGTAGATTGAAAAAAATGGGCCCTATATGACCAAAAAAAAAAGATAAAATAAAAAATTGGTCATATATTACCATAAAAGATAAAGATTAAAAAATCTAATAATTTTTATATTTATAAAACGATCTTCTTAAAAAATTAAATAATAAATTTTAGATAAAATTGAAATAAGTTCTTTGTAAATCAGTATTTATTAAATACAAACATACTCAGATTTATATCATTTTAAGTTAGCTTTCAATCAAACTGATTTCTCAAATACTTATTTTAAGTAAGTGTCAATTCCATAAAAAGTCACTTTTGTTACTTCAATCAAAACATAAGACATTTCCATTCATATTGTTAAGTTTTTCAATTACTTATGACCCAATTAATTATATTATTAGTTAGTATAACAATTATATGATCCAATTAGTTATGTGATATTAGCAGTTAGTTGAAAGAATTTTCCTTTTTTCATGATATTTAATTTACATATAAGTTCATTTACTCCATTTTTTATTTTTATCATTGCCTTTATCCTCAAAATTATCATAAATAGCTAAAATTATATATATATATGTGTGAATTTGTGGTATTTAATGAGATTCATATCCTTTTACGTAATTTATCACAAAAAATCAATTCTCTAACGTTTATCCAAACAGTTTTTTCTTTTAAAAAAAAGTCTTTTTTCCAACGTTAATCCAAACATAAATCACGTTACATTTTTAACTTATACTCAGAATTCCTTTTCCAAAGTAATTTCTACCAGAAAGTTCCTTCTTCCACCACTTATCCAAACAGATCTTATGACATGCACATGGTGACAAATGCTGCTGACATAAATCATAAAATGCATGGTTGTGGAAATGTTAGCAAACATAGAATGGGGCATCACAGAGCAAACGAATTAAAAAGAGCTGATTCATATATATATCCTCCTATGGATGAAAAATGAAGTTTATTAGGTGGATGATTCATGCGTTGCAACTTCTTCAGTTCCCCTCCCTAACATATAAGGATACCGGCTATCATAATGGTACCTTTATGACACTGCTGTAGCTTTTAACCATTTTGGATCATGATACAACAGGGGCAATAACATTTTTATTCATCATGTGCTACGGCTGAAAGCTTGGTCATGTATCTATGGTTTCGTAATTTTATTGCAGTATCACTAATTTATCAGTACAATCAAAAGGCATTGCCCGCATCAGGTATTAATATATAAGCTTTGTAACAATTTTCCATTATTTGGAAGTTGTACTTCTTAGCCCATGGACCATCAACATAGACTTGTTCATGTTAGAACATGGTGGTTAATAAGTGATAAGAGTACCTGCATAACAATAAAAATTTATAATTTAAGTCATATCACTAACTTTAAAAGTTTTTTCGCAAACTTTCCAGTAAATAATGCTGCAACACTCTCATGAATTAATCAAACCCTTCTGATATATATTGGAATCAAGGGCCTAGAAATGAAATTGGGGTTAAAACCCAAAATAATGCGTTTGGTAAGCTGCAAGTAGGTTCCATGGAACTGTCGGTTCCATCAAACGTGGGAACTGCTAGTTGTTTAGTCCCCCATGAGAATTGGGTTCCAGTTCTATGTAATTAAAACTTTAAACCATTCTACCTTTGTGATAGTAGAAAGACATAAAGATAGTATTGAGTGATGAAGGCAACAGCACCATGGCAGCAATGAGGAATACAACAACAAAGTTTGGGTTCATGTCTCTCTTCCTCACCCCGCAAAGAACGCTTTTCTAGATCTGGCCCATCATCGGCGACATCGGTGACGGTGGTGAGGCGACGTTTGACAACATCTTCTCTAGATCTTCTCTCTCCTTCGTCGAGACTCGCGATGCCATCTTCTTCATCTCCGTGCAAGCTTCATCTCCTTCAAGATAGCTACTCATTTGTTGATTTTGAACCTACTACATTTTTACTTAAATTCTTCTCAAAACATGTTAAGTCTCACCTATCTTGAAACCCCTGAACCATGATCTTGAGTTTGTCAGTAGCTATCACCCTTGCCTTTTCATTTAATTAAGGTATCACCCATGTTACTTTTACTCTAGAAACTAATCTCTCTTAAGATTTAGATTAGGTAAGAGGGTTTTCACCCTTCTCTGCAAATGTGTCATTAAGATCAAAATTATATCATCATGATTCATCGTACCACCATCCTTCTTATTTCTGCTATATTCAAAGAAGATACATATAATGAAGCTCAATAATAAATCCTGACACCACTACAGAAGGGTAAAGTTAGGTTTCCCTCTCACATCCATCACTGAAAAAATGGAAGTGAAATGGGTCCCCCAGTTGATTACACACCACTGATAAAGTTGAATCCATATTATGCATAAATTGAGATAAAGCTCCTTTCACAACTTATTTCGACTTGTGTAAAATCATTCTCCCAACAGATTCTCAAATGTGATATTTGACGGGAGAGGACAATACTCTTGTATATTTAGATTGCAATAATATTATACATATACGACACATGATTAATTATTTTTAAATTTTGGGATGGATTTTGTCTATGTAGTTCATTCAACATCACCCTCATCGTGTTGGCCAAAAAAACATCACCCTCATCGTCCTTTATGTATAACTAGTAATCACTCCCCCGCGCGATGCACAAAAAGAATGTTATGAAGACATTTATCACATAACCCAAAAGTGTATGATATTAATGCATACCACTGTCATTGTGCTTATATACTTTGAACATAGGTAGCCATAATTCAAACATACAACTGCACTTAGTGTTGTTTGCTTGAACATATACATGATATATTAATACAAATAATGAACCAAATCAGGGATAAGGAACATCCAAAAATATGATGGAATGACAATTATTGAAGCTCTATAGATTGAGTGGCCTCAACAAAGATGAGGTCTTGTGAACCTCAATGTTAGCATGATCAATCAAATGGACAGATTTCGGAAAACTTCCTTGTAGACAACATTTATGGTCGTCTTTCTTTCATGTTTATCATCAGTAGGGACATATATTCTCAAGCCATCAATGCTTCTAACCCTGGACAATGCAACATATAATTGCCCATGTGTAAATACAGCTTAGAAAGATATACTCCAACACGACGAAGAGATTGTCCTTGACTTTTGTTTATAGTCATTGCAAAACTGAGGTTAACTGGAAATTGTCTCCTTCGCATCTGAAATGGCCATATACTTTCTGAAGGGTTCATATCCATCCTATGGATTAAAACCTTTTGATTTTGCTTTGAACCATTGAATGTAATTGCTTCAATAACATTCTTGCCAAGCTTTGTTATACGAAGACGAGTCCTATTACATAAACCTGATGCTTGGTCTATATTCCTCAATAACATAATAGGAGAACCAACTTTCAATGTCAACCTGTGGGGTGGCAAACCAAAGCTGTTAATAGTGTTCAAGAACTCTATTGTATACAAATTGTGAAAGCTATCACTGTCATCAAAAGATTTACAAACAGAGTCACAACTAAGATATTCATAAGCATCACCAGGTAATAAAGAACACATGTAGTCATTGATTCTAACTATTGCATCTATCGTTGGTGCCAGTATTGCTCTGTCATTAAAATAATCATTATTTGAAAGGTTTGGTACCAGATTATCATAAGTAGATTCAACAATGTCCTCTATTGGGTTTTTTGATTCTGATAGCAAGAATTGATCTGGAATTTTGATATGATACACACCATCATCAGCTTGGCCTATGTTCCCATCACCGACATCTAGAAGCCATTTACTAAACCATTCCAATTGATTGTTGTTTAAATTTGAAGGCCCAGTGGATAACCTCATGTTCTTTGTAAGATTGAAGATTCTACAATGATCCCATAAGGTTGATGATGAAATACAAGCATTAACAATTGTAGCCCTGGTGCCTTTTGGTATGACTGTAAGTATTTGCCGGAAGTCACACCCATAACTATGCATTTCCCACTAAATAATGAATCAAAATGCATGATATCCCTGAGAGAACGATCAAAAGCTTCAATGCGATACCGCTGAACCATAGGAGCTTCATCCCATATAATTAACTTTGTGTTAATGAGTAAATTTACGAGAGCTGAGTTTTGTTTAATTGAGCACATTGAATACTCAGTAATATGTAATGGTATCGTGAAATGTGAATGAGCAGTCCTACCTGAAGGAAGTAAAGTTGCTGCAATGCCACTTGATGCAACAGTCAACACAATCTCTCCTTTGGCACGCAAGGTAGATGTCAATGCATTCTATAAGAATGTTTTTCCTGTGCCACCAAAACCATGAACAAAGAAGAATCTCCTGACGATGAATTTAACAAATTCATCACTTCAAGAAATATCAATTGCTGCTCATCAGTAAGAGAATTACAAAGTGCTAGTGCTTCACTTTGAAGAGTAATCCTATCATAGTTTAATTCTTGTGCAATTAGAGTATTGTTAACATCCATGTATGATGTTTCACAAGGACTTGGGACTAGGGTATTCATTAAGGCTCTTACCATTGCTTCTAAGCAGAAGATCAATCTCTAGTAAGGCAACCTGTTCTTTGTCATAGTCTGAGATAGAAAAATCTGAATACAATAAAGGATGTTATTAGTAATGTTAAATTAAGTTTGCTATCCAGATAATGTAAAAATTTATTTGATGTAAAAAATTCATTGTAAAATTGACTTACATGCATAATTAGGATGATCATGTGGTATATATAATAAATCATCAGATATTATTTTTCAGCACTTCTTTCAGACTGCCTCAAGATGTTGTAAGCAATTACTAAGAAGCATTGTCACAAAAAGTTTACGTAATGAAGTGCCACTTGCCCAAGTAGACACTTTTATTAATGCATTAATATACTCACTATCATTATCTAATAGACCCGAAGCATCGCATGCTGCTTTAAAAGTGTCATATATAACTCCCGAAACAGTTTTGATGTCATTAAATGATTTCGATCCTTTAACTTTTGTTAGCAAAATACGCAAGTAGTACAATTCTCCAGAGCTTGGTGTTGCATTAGAAATCCTACCTACAGCAAATCCCTTTTGTCTTCTCTTCCATTTTCACTTATTCCTTTGGTATACATAATGTTGTGGGAACTCTATATATGTAAGACCAGTGGCAAAAGCATCTTTACAATTGATTTCCAGCCAAGACAAAAACTGTGATTCACATACTCTAGGGTTGTCCAATATTTCTGAAACATTATCAGTATTCTGGTAAATTACATACTGTTGATTCGGGAGGTGAAAGCTCAATCTTTCAATGGATGGAAATTTGTGATGAATTTCAAATCCTAAAATTCTCCATGCAGCTTCACAAGAAGATATATACCTGAAGTTGTAGTATTGTTGTATCTCATCTATTGTTTGATCGCTGCCTTTACCATCGTTGTTAAGATACCAGCAACAACTCTATCATTTCCTTTACTTATGTACTTGAATAAGTACTTTATGGCAGTAGATTGATTGCATTTTTCAACATTAATATGAGCCTGAAACATGCCAAGTAGCAAAGGATTGTAAGGGACGACAAAACGGTTGTCTAATGGTATACCTTTGACTTGAATTATGTGACCATCATCTCTTCTTCGATAGGTAGGATAACCTTCAGCATCAACAGTTGTTGTTTGACTTAATTTCTTAGGAAAATGCTTGCTACATTTGTTGTCTTTCATGCAAGGTGATCTTGGATTACTTCTACCGCATGGACTATGGATCATGAATCTTTTTACCAAGTCATAGAGCATAGGAGATCTTTCCTTGTCTAGGATTTCTGCTGTGACCACTTTATCTATGTCATCAGATGTGATAATCTTATCATGTTTAGCAAGGAATAGAAGTATATGAGCATGGGGTAGGCCTCTCTTCTGGAATTCAATAGTATACACATCTGCATATTAAAACTGAACATAATTAAAGAAAACAATTGAAGAGTTATATGGTACAATTATAATAAATTTATTTATAGTTATAATTGGTAATGTAAATGATAATAATTTAAATAAAACATGCACAAACAGTTCCAAATATCTTCTTCTCTTTCACCAACTTCATCAATGAATGCAATTTTAGTTTGAAGATCCTGGATAGAATGTCTGGCCGATCTGATGCATTCACTGAATGCCTTTTACAATACCTAATTATTTCAGGCCAAGCTGGATTACAGGTTAAAGTTATGAAGATATCTGGATATCCAGCCTAACGACATATGGCTATAGCATCTTGATAATTTTGAAGTATATATCTAGAACCACCTGTGAATGTAGATGGTAAGATGATCCTTTTTCCAGTTGACGTAGCATCAGTTTCGCCTCTAAGAACAGCTTTAGATAGACCTTGATATAAATCAGCCCTAAGCTGTTTTTGGTGGGTTCATATCCAAAGTAATCTTTATTCTTCAATCATTGTGTATCCATCAACAATAAATTGTTGAAGCAATCTTGATGCATTTAGTAATATACTAATTTCATTCTCTCTAAACATTAACATGTATGAGAAGAATTCTCTCATGCTGAGCCTCTTTCTTTTTGTAGTCACATTCAGAGCGTCTTCTACATGTAGAATGTCATCCCTATAACCATCTTCACCATGAGGGAATAACATGGGATATTGAAGTGGAAAATATGAAGGATGCAATTCATTAATCCTCTGTGGTGACCCTGATTTCTCTCTAACAATTATATCTCTTGTATTGAATGACATGTCAATGTCACCAAGTATTAATGCTGCAACTTCTGAAGCAGTTGGCATGTTGTGCGTTCAACCATCATGTTGTCTTGTGCTAAGCAAACGAAGCATCATTTCATGAGACCTTTGGTTCTTCAATTGATGTGATGCAAAACGATATTGTTTGACAAATG
>JANTPZ010004702.1:0-12208 GCA_025593235.1 Vachellia pachyceras | reverse complement strand
TCCTGAAGTTGCTACTTCATCCATAAGACTTGAGTACAACAGCTTGCAGCAGCAATATATTCAGCTTCTGTAGATGATAATGACACAGTTGATTGCTTTTTGCTGAACTAAGAAACCATGGCACCCCCAAGGAATTGACATTGACCACTTGTGCTTTTCCTATCAGTTTTGTAGCCGGCATGATCTGAATCTGAATATGCAATCACTTGATCATTTGCTCCTTTTGGGTACCAAATTCCAAGATTAATTATTCCAGCAAGATATCTGAAAATTCTTTTCACATTTTCAGCATGAGATTCCTTTGGGGCAGATTGATATCTTGCACACATTCTAACACTAAATTGGATGTCTAGCCTACTTGCTGTCACATTCTAACACATTCTAACACCAAGAGCCTGGAAGTACATCCATAATCACCCCATCAACCAAGTTCTTATGTTAAAGACCCTGCTGTCGACGCCAAAAACTACATGCACAGATTCTTCCACTACACAAGTTCTTTTGTTAAATACCCTATAAGCTTTGCTTCTATTTGATTAACCAAGAAATAAACCTTCATCAGACTTAGGATCAAACTTACCAAGGTTATCCTTACCATTATTATGAATAAAACATTTGTTGCCAAATATATTAAGGTGTGACAGATTAGGTTTCCTTCCCTTGAACAACTCATATGGTGTCTTTCTAAGTGATGGTCTTACGTATGCTCTATTTGAGATATAGGAAGTTGTGCTTAGAGCATATGCCTAGAAAACTTGTGATACTTGCTTTTTCTGTCAGCATAGCTCGAGCCATGTCAGCAAGTACTCTATTCTCTCTCTCCACTACTCTATTTTGCTGTGGAGTTCTTGGTGCTGAGAAGTTGTGATCAATTCCTTCACTTTCACAGTAAGATGCAAAGTCTCCATTTTCAAATTCTCCTCCATAATCTGTTCTAATGGAAACAATAGACATAAACATTTTGGACGTTTTTGGCAAAAATAGAGAATAATTCAAAAGTTCCACTTTTAGAGGCTAAATATGGTCCAAGTGAACCTGGAAAAATCATCTACAATCACAAGAGTATATAAATTTCATCCTAAACTTTTCACCCTAGCTGGACCCATCAAATCCATATGAAGTAGTTCAAGGGGCCTTTTGGATGAAAGCTTAGATTTTGATTTAAAAGATGATTTTGTTTGCTTTCCCAACTGCAAGCATCATATACAAAGTCATTTTTGAATTTGAGTTTTGGAAGCCCTTGAACTAATTCATTTTTGATTAATTTGTCAAGTTGATGCATGTTTACATGAACAAATCATTTATGCCACAATTGAGTTTCATCAGCTTGACTAATTAAGCATGAATTTGAATAATTCTTTTCTAATTCAATAGTGTAGAGTTACCATCTCTATGGGCTTTGAGTTAAATGTTCAGCTTCTCTTTATAAATGGAGAAATCCTTCTTGTTGATGATGAAACATTCTTCAAAGTCAAATATCACCCAATTCCCTCTGTCTATGCTTTGACTAACACTGAAAAATTCTGACAGAGACCTTCCACATGATATACATCTTTTACAGAAGATCCATTTGAATTAGCAATTTCTCCAACTCCTGTGATCTTTCCTGATTGGTTTCCTCCAAAACTTACTTTGCCTCCATCTTTGGCTTTCAGGCTAATGAATCTGCTCTTATCCCCTATCATGTGCCTTGAGCAACCACTGTCAATATACCATTTGTTTGCTTTGGATGCTTTAAGACATACCTGCAAGAAAATCATTTGGTTGTTTTGGATACCCAAATTTTGTTGGGTCCTCTGTGGTTAGTGTTTGGTGCCTTTGGAACATAAGTTCCTTTTGGTACCCATTTATAAGTGCCTAATGCTTTGTTTTTCTTGAAGTAGCAATTTCTAGTTCGATGACCTTTTCTATTACAGTAGCTGCAAAATGCAAAGGGTTCTGAGGAATGAACTGATTTTTGAAAGAAATTCAAATAGCTCTTGTTGCCATGCTTTTTCTTTCCTTTATGTAAATCATTTTGAGGAGTGTATCCTTACCACTTCTATCATTTATAACTTTCTAATTTTTCAAAATGATTTGAAGCATCTCACTGCCTTGAGTAAATTTCTGAAGAGTTTTGGATAACTTCTCATTTTCATTTTTCAAATGAGTGCATTTTGAACAAGTATTTATGGCAATAGGTTTTTTCGCTGGTTTTTCAAGTTCTTTAACTCTTTTTCTCAGAAAAGATAATTCTTTAGCAAACTTAAGTAATTCAATATGCATTTTATCATATTCTTGACATAATTCATCATAGCTAGGTTCAGCAAATACCTCTTCGGTGTCAGTTTCCTTTTCCTAAGCCACAAGACAAAGATTGGCTTCTTCTTCTACATCACTTTCTTCTTCTCCTGAACTATCACCCCAAATGCCTGAGACATATGCCTTCTTCTTTTTAAAGAATTTAGGCTTTTTCTTTGTTCTGAGCTGCTAGCTGAGGGCAGTTAGCTCTCATATGGCCTGGTTTGTTGCATTCATAACATATAATTCTGCTTGATGTTCCTTTTTATAGCATACGGGAGTTTTGATCCTTTCTGTACATTCATCTAAATTTTCTGATGACCATTGCCAGTTCTTCATCTTCCACATCTTCTTCCTCATCCTCTGATTCAGGTTCCTGTTCTTTCTCCTTGATAGTTTTGAGAGCCAGCCCCCTTTTCTTTTTGTCATCAATATTTGACAACTCCTTCTCGAACTTTTGTTTACTCTCGTACTCAACAAGACTTCCAAAGAGGGCTGCAACTGAGGTCATTGATTCACCATGTGATTCTTCTATTGATGTGACCTTAGCTTCCCATTTGCTGGACACAACATTTAAAATTTTTCTTACTTGAGAGCGTTGATCATATGTTTTGCCAAGGGCTGCTAGTTTGTTGATGACATGAGTGTGACACATTTGAAATTCTGCAATAGTTTCTTCCTCTCTCATTATGAGCAAATCATACTCAATGGTGAGCATGTTGACTCTACTCTTTTTTACAGCCTCTGTGCCTTCGTAAGCTATCTCCAGAGCATCCCACATGTGTTTTGCTGAAGGTATATGCAGACTTTGAAGAAATCATCTTCATTCAGAGCTGCCTGTAATATTAGTACTGCCTTTCTGTTGAGATGAACTCTCCGTAGATCTTCACTATCAAACTCAGGACGAGTTGTAGGGGTTAGTCCATCTTCCACCTTCATAGGCACATAGTTTTCCTGCTTAAATACGTCCCACAAATCAATATCAGTGCCCAAAATAAAGTTTTGAAATTTAATTTTCAAAAAAGAAAATTTTTGGCTATTAAATGCTGGAGGCCCAGTGATGGAAGGTCCGTCAGTAAGAATGTGTTCGCCAAATCCTGCCATGGATCTCTCTTGAAACTGTTAAGTTCTTTGCACAAGAGACCTGCTCTGATACCAAATGTTAGAAAAGGATTTGACCAAGAGGGGGTGAATTGGTCTAATGTAAAAAGCTAGTGTTCGAGTATTGACAGTGCTTGCAGTGTTGGCTTCTAGTGATGAGGGACAGGTCGCAACACTCGAGTCCTGTTAACATGTGCTCGAGTGCTGGCTCTGCTGGAGGATTTTACTTGAAGTATTACATGACAGCACTAATAGAGAACTCAATACTTGAGTACTGCATTTGCGGTGCTCGAGTATTGGCTATGCTATCAGCCAATACTGGAGGTGTTGTCTGACAGTGTTGAGAAGAGCAGTCAACACTCGAGTGCTGAAATACAGTGCTTGAGCATTAGCTCTGCTGTCAGCTAATACTTGCAGTACTTCATTGCAGCATTGTTTGTAAGCCATGTTTTAGCCTAATGCTCGAGTACTAACTTGCAATACTCGAGCATTGGCATTACCCTATGCCAATGCTTGAAGTGTTTACTCAGAGTATAGTTTAAAAACTTATTTTCAAAACACAGTGCTCGAGTACCACATTCCAATACTCAAGTATTGACAACACTTCATGTCAATACTTAGAGTATTACCTGGGAGCACTAAATTCTCTAAAGTTTAAAACTTGCAGTGCTCGAGCATTAAATTCCACTGCTCGAGTATTGTCAATATTTGACAAAAACACTCGAGTATTTTAATGAAGCACTGAATTAAAACTTTGAAACTTGAAATTCAAAATCATTTTACAATCTCTTAACACAATTTTGTTACCATCAAAACAAGGTATCAACACTTTCTCTTTCAACAAACAAATCTATCAGAGCAGACCAAGTTTGAAAAACAGAGCATAAGAGCCAAAGCCAAACAGAAAATACAACGCTCCTCTCCAATAGATATATTTTGCCAACATCTATAAATATGAGGAAGCAACAAATAGAAAAAGAAGAGAGGAAGTATATGGAGTCACCAAACTCAAAACAGAGCATGTGGATTCGAGGAAATCCGGCAACATTAGAACTCTGATATTATACTTCTCCGAGAGCTTCAATGTCATCTATCCCCTCTTTAAGAGAGTATATCAGTTCATCCAAACTTATTGTATCTCCGTGAGAAACTCAAGATTGGGATCTTGAGATTGTTGGGCTGAGTTTGAGTTGAGAAAGCAGAGCATGTTGGCCTTTGTCATAGTGCAAATCGTAACGGGGAGCGTGATTCCCTTTGTAAAGGCTTGAGAAGCCTGATGTTATTGTTGTTGGTGGATTGGAAAATCTCAGATGAGCTTTGAGGACTGGATGTAGGTCGGAAGGACCGAACCAGGATAAATCATCATGTTTATCTTCTCTGCTCTACTCTTTCTTTCAATGACTTTATTTTATTTACTCTTTGATTTATCAAAAATTTTTATAATACCCAATTCACCCCTTCTTGGGTAACAACCATCCTAACACAGTAGTGGTCTAATATCAAAATAGGGGAAACAGGAGCTGTTACATTTGGTGATATCAGAGTAGGGTTTCGGGCATGTTTGTGCATTGATTTTGCATTATTATACAATAAGAAGTGCAATGTATTTGTATTTTATTAAGTACTTGATTTATTTGTGCTTATTGCTTTATGATTTATGCTTGATTAAGTGTTGATGTATATTGGAATGGTTGAATTTAAGTAGTCAAGTATGAGAGATAAAAGCATAGAAGTTTCACAACCACTTCGGTTTGGCACTGGGTATTAAACATGCAACACACACCCCAAAGATAAGTGTGTACTCAGAGTCTTCAAGTAAACTAGTATGATCCTCGTGAGTACAACCCATAACCATTGAGCCTGGTAGAGATGCTGGTACCAGACTATCAGTCAAGCAAGGCACTTAACATAATAAATCACAATGCACAACTAATGCATTAACAAGCTCAATCAAACCCAGAACCTTGCTCTGATACCACTAAATGTGATAACCCTTAACTAACCTCTTTAGTTTCATTTTATATTGATTTGGAACCTCTTGTAGGCCTTACATTACTTAGAATGACCAAAGAAGTGAAATTCAAAAATTCAAGTTCGAGGTTATTATTCACTTGGTCAATTTTCATATTCTTGGCCCAATTTTGAAAATTCATAACTAGTTCTAGAAAAATTAAAATCGATTGGTTCTAATTTCTATTTGAAGCTTATAAGAGAGGAAAAATACTCATTGGGTCAGAAACTTACCAATTAATACAGTTTATTCATGAAAAGTAATGTTCATATGGTCATTTTTCATTTTCCCCAGATTTTTCCAGGATTTTCTTCAAACTTTGAATTTTTTGCACAAAACTATAAATCCAGTGATCTTTAACTCATTTTAAAGCTTGTAATATGAACTATTCTTAGGTAAAATTTCAGCTCATTTGGAGTTCATTTACCATATTTCACGACAGGCCAAAGTTACGGGTTTGAACAACCTTACTACCACTTTTATAAAATTTTACCATTTCTATTTCTTCCCTTTTTCATGCCTATCTATTCTCCACATTGTGTCCATGATTTAACATACATTCTCATATATTTAGGGCATACATACAGATTTTTTAACTACCGTCCATGTTGAGGTTTAGTTTACATGACCACATGAAAATTGGCATAGAAGTAGCAAATACTTTACAAAACCAAAATATCAACAAAAGTGCATCATAAAATTTGCTTCAAGGTTGAATCACTTTTACCTTGCCCTTGTGGGAGCTTCCACCTAAAAATGGTTAGTGGAAAGAATGAGATTTCATAGAAATCCCAATAGCAAAATTTACTAACGCACTTTCAAAATTGCATGACATTCTTTAAAATAAGTGTGAATGTTTAACAATATAAAGTGTGCAACAAGAAGATATTCATGCATACGGCCATAGCATAATAATGCACATGTTCACACTTTCATCATCAACAACAAGCCGTGCATAGTTTAAACATTTTCACAACAATATTAGTTAAGGTTAGAAAATTTTACTACCTCTTTTACTTAGCTTTCCCTTTCACTTGAAATTTGCTTGATTAATTTTCCAAATGGATCCTTGAGTTCTCAAATTAACCATTATGCTCAAATCATCAACCATGCAAGAATTACAAAAACATACTAAAACCCTTTCTTGCTTTTTCAAGACCCGTAGAACTTTCAAACTTGATTTTTATGATTTCTAATGCTTTCCAAATCCTTTTCTCACTTATACCCTACACAATTTTGCCTTCTAAAGCCATTGGAAGCATTATAATCTAGATCCTTCCCCACTGTTACAGATATGGACGAAAATTACATATTAAGAGCAACAATTGATTTTTCAAACTTTCAACATATACAACCACATATTCTTGATCCCAAACCAATTTTCATGTATTATTTGGCTTGAATACCACTCTTCTACCTCAAATGAAAATTTGGACAGCATTTCCCCTTAGGTTTTGCCATTCCAAAAATTTACAAAACAACCAAACACCAACAACTCATACACCAAATTACTCCTTATCAAGCAAGGTGTATTTTGCACCTAAATATTGGCTCTAAATCCCTCTCTCTCTTACTTTCCCTCTCAAGAACATCAATCTTCAATTTTTCTAAAGAGAGGTTTAATCAAAAATCTAAACCATGGAATAGGTAGAAGAGATTACAAAGATCAAGAATATGTGCTTGGTTGGAAGGTATGTCCTCTTACCTTGTTGTTTCTTCAAGCTCTTCATTCCTTCCTTTCTCTCTAATGGTGTCAAATGCTCTCAATTTTGGGGGAGGAAAGTGCCGTGCAAAATGGATAGGAAGGAGTGTTAATGCCATATTTTGATGATAACTGATCCTACACGGTTGGTACACTTGATAAAACTTTGTCATCGTAATGCAATGGAAATGGATCAAAAAGTTTTGTGATTCCCATGGATTGCACTATAGGGTACAACCCTAGGGTTGTTCTCTACAGAGCTGTTTATATCACTAGTTACCTAGCTTGTGATTAAGTTCTCTTGTAGTTGAAAATCATTTTTTATTCAAAATATGCTATGTACCTAAAGCAAATTACAAGATAAAATTTCTTTTTGGCATTTTTGATTGGGTAAAACAGTAAAGGCATAATTGAAGTGTAAAAGTGTTCGATGATGGATTTCCTCTTGAAAATGAATTAGGCTATCATAGTTCACACAAAATTAGGGAAAGTATAGTTTCGTACTAAGTTTCATAATGGAAAACCCCAACAACTCGTTGGGTCAAAAATTCCATGTAATGAACTCCATTCCATGAAATCCTTTAAAAACACTTAGTGTGTGTACGGAAATCGCAAAGTGAAAAATTCAACTCAACACAATATCACCTCTAAAATCAAGCACAACTAGGAAGATAGAAGAGAGCAACAAAGATCTCATTGAATAGGTAGAAATGAGACTTCACTCTACCACGTCAAACACAAAGCAAGTTCAACACACAAATAATCCAAGTTTGGCTCGACCGAGACCAAGCATTTACATACAAATTACAAGTCCTAACTCAGAAACTATGTAATCCATAACATAAATACAGATTGAAAACTAATACTCCCTTTCAGAACATCGAACTCAGGCCAACTTCATCTCCAAGAGGAAAGAAGATGCTCAGCTACTCATTTGAAGTGAAATCGTACTCCAAATGGATGATTGGGGATGCATGAGTGGATTAGGAATGGAATTGGATGAAAATTAGGGTTGTGTGTGTAGAAGATGAGAAAAAATGAGATGGAATGCATTTTCTGCCTCCTCCTTCATCCTCCTTTTTGTCCTCTTACCCTAATTGGCAAATACCAAATTGTCTAGGGTTGGATCCAAGAAGGTGGGTCAGGTTTATTTCTAATTTAAGTATAATCTGGTGCTAATGCGCGATATTTGCCACAGTGAGCTTGAGATTTCATCGCGACGAACCTCTCCCAAGAGTTTTTACTTGCTTTATTGAACTTTAGCCGCGGCGAACTGGTAATTACGTCACGGTAAATGTTCCCAGAGCTGCTTTCCTCATTCTTTAACTAGAGTTCCTGAAATGAAAAAGCAAATATTTGAAGATCACTTGCTTATATGGGAATTAAGTATAATTATATCATTATTCTTGGCAAATGCACTCACATTCAAGCTAATCAAGATCAACAACCCTATATCTAAAATTAAGCACAAGAAGGGTTATGAAGAGCTAAAATTGAATTAAAAACTCCAGAAATTCCAGCTAAAATATAGTAGAAATTAAGCTCAATCAAATTCCCCCATACTTAAACCTTTGTACTCTTAGATAAAGCTTTTCAAAAACTTTAAAATGACCAGTGCATTAAGAATGTATCCTCATGAGAACAGGACTTCAGAATTTAGTAAAAGCATTTGTTAAGGAATTAACATGGATAATGGTAGAGATAATAGTAAATCGATCCCTAGGAAAGTTTAATTCAAAAGACTGAATAAAAGAGACTTCCTCTCCAAAGGTATAAGTGTTTCTCTCTCAGCTCACTAGGTAAGGACAATTTCATTCACGGTCTTCTTAATTAAATCTCACTACTACACAGTATACGTTTTACTACTGAAATTCGCGTCCTTTTTCTAAAAAGGGAGTAAAAAGTGAACGCGGTGTCATTTTTGGAATTATAATAACAAAGATTTGCCTTTAGGCACCCTATAATAAATATAGGGTGCCAAAAGTTGACTTTTGACGCCCTATAATAAATATAGGGCGCTAAAAGGGAGCCTTTCGGCGCCCTATCCACTGTAGGGCGCCAAAAGTGCACCTTTTAATGCCCTATAATTAATATAGGACGTCAAAAGGGTGCCTTTTGGTGTCCTATCATTGAAATAGGGCGTTAAAAGGGCTTTTGGCGCCCTATAATAAATATAGGGCACCAAAAGGTTGCGCCCTTACTTAAAATCGGCTGGTTCCCTCCCTCTTTTCATATTCCCCCAAACCCCTAGCACCCACACAGCGAGAGTCCCGCCCCAAACCACACCTCAACAGGGACCCCACGACACACAGCGGCTCCGAGGCTTTCTCTACCTCAAGATCCGAAAGCTCTCACTGGGTTTCAAGCTCTCACCATATAGTGACCTCAAGATCTGAAAGCTCTTATCAGGTTTCAAGCTTTCTCTGCCAACTCCAGCTCTGAGGTGGAGGACTCATCGTCCATTGTCAAGACTGCTCATCATCAGGTTGCTTGTGGGGAGTTTGCGATCGAGTCGCTCGGTAACGACGTGGCGTTCTCTGATTATGCCACAGGTGCTTTGTTACTCGTTGTCGTACAAAGAACTTCAATCTACAGGGGCGTTACAAGGTACCACCACTAAATTTCTGATTCTGATTATCTCATTATTATTATAAAATTTTAAAAGTAAAAATCTTTATATAATAATTCCCTTTTTCTTTTTGTGGTTTCAGACACCGATGGACAGGAAGATATGAAGCACATCTATGGGATAACAGTTGCAGAAGAGAGGTCAAGCAAGGAAAGGATGCCAAGGTTCCTCTCTCTCTCTAAGTTTTGATGTGTAGCGAAACTGTGTTTTGACGTCCATGAGCATCGGAAATTCATGGGAATATTATCTTCAACCTTTGTTTCTGAAACGTTGATTATCACATCCCTTGTCTATTCAGTAAGGAGCATGAACTTACCTTTCCTCGTGTTTTTTGCATATTAAAAAAGCAAAAAAAGAGTAAAACCTATTTTCTCTTTTGTTTTTTCCTTCTAAAATTTTGAAATTTTTTCATGATTCTAGATGCCTCTGTTGAATTTTTCACTCTTTAAAACAAAAAAGAAAGAATCAATACACATATATATTCACACACACAATCAGATATAGTAAATAGGGTAAATAAAAATGAAGAAAACGTTTTAAAAAAAATACCTATGGTGCCCTATATTGCAATATAGGGCGCCGAGGTCTAGCCTACGGCGCCTCACTTAATATAGGGCGTAGTTGGCCCTAACTTTCTACTCCCCTCACATACATGCCCCCTGAGAAAGTGTGCCAATTGGGTTAAAAATAGGGCGTAAAAAGTACCTTTTGTAGTAGTGTCTCTACCATAGGCTTGTAATTATTCTACCTCTCCACCACAAAATCAATATAGTGTGTATCAAGAGGGCTTGGGGTTTAAGATGGATGATGGGGGATAAAGATAATGAAATGAAATGATGAATAGAAATTTTTGAATACACAGCACCAAAGAAAACTAAACATGTCAATGCATTTGTAAGACTTTAGAGAAATACATGTTCAAGCAATATATTACTTTTCTCTTTATTTCTCTCCTTTTCTTCTTCTTTGTTCTTTTTTCTTTTTTTTAGAGCTATAAGAATGAACCACAATTTGATCAGAATATGCTTGCATATAAAAATATAGCATTCTAAATGCTATTTCCAACAGTGATGGGCTCAAAAGGGTAACAATAGTTAAATTATGTTAGCTTGTATGTGGGCAAAATGTAAGGTTTTGAAATGAAGACCTCTATCATTTTCACAGAATATTGGATCATAAAGCTTTGATTAAGAATCAAGATAAGTTCTAGAGAGAATAAAAATCAAGACAGACCCACAGAAATCAAATGAAATTAGGCCCAATTATCCTCACAACAAGGCTAATGTCTCAATTAAACAGTCTCAAGAATTAAAAATGCGAAGGGTCAACTTAAAATTGCATCTACATTGCTCCTTTGCTAATAACTTGAAAATGCAATTTACCAAAAAACTTTTATCCCTTAACATCATGCATCAAATTCCCAATGTATTATGCATGAAAATCATGGTATTTGATTTTTTTTGTTCAGGAGTATTAAAGTCATGAAGGTAAGAGGAACCTTTTATTTTGAAATTCAAAACCTAAATTTTTTTTATTTTGCACTGAAGTTTCACCGCGGTTAACCACAAAGTTGGTCAGGGCGAACCACACCCGAGAGGTTGGTTCTATATGCAAGTGGTTTCACCACAGCCCAACCATAAGGTGGTCGATGCAAAACACACTCGAGAGGTGAATTGCATTTTTTTTACAACTTATGCCGCATCGAACAACAAAGTTGGTCCTGGCAAAAACTGTCCGAGGCAAAATTTGCACTTCAAAACCTATGGAAAATAAACATTTTTCATAAAAAAGTTTAAGAAACCTGAAAATTTCCAAAGTTTTCAACAAAATAGCCCAACATTTAACCTTCAAAAATTTTCAAAATTTGCGGTTGCATTTTAAAATCAAGGTTTTGCTTGGAAAACTCAAATCCTAAATCTTCTCCCACACTTAAAGCAAACATTGTCCTCAATGATTGGAAGGAATAGATTTAACAACACACAAAACACGGAATTTGCAAGCAATAACAAAGAATATCATGCATGCATGCGACGGAATTTAGGAAAACAGCATAGGAAGCATCTATATATACAGCTGCAAAAAATCAAGTTCACATCAAATGTAATATCCATAATTTTCATGCTAAGTGAAATAAAGGCTAATATGAGGATTAAGATGATGAATTAGAGACGAGAAATAGATGGCTCAAAAAGAAAGAAAGATTAAGGGCCGAAAGTTCTGGCACGGAGTTCCATGTGAATTCCAAAATTAAGTATATTTGACCTAGAAGCAAAATGAGGATGGGAAACCTTATAGGAAGGGACCCATATGTCATTTAATAAAAGACCAAGGGCATAAAGGTCTTTCAGTATCAAAGGTAAGGGCAAAATAGTAATTTTGGAAAAAGTAGAGAAAGTAAGGACAAAATGGTAATTATGAGAAAGTTGAAGGGCATTTTGGTCATTTGACAAAGTCAAAGTCAAAAGTCAACCAGTTGACCAAAATA